>JAODTR010009395.1:0-29758 GCA_025399935.1 Amblyopsis rosae | reverse complement strand
TGTAGGTTGTAAAGCCCTTTGAGACTGCAATGTGATTAAGGGCTATATAAATAAAATTGACTTGACTTGACTTGACAGGGACCCCCTATCACATATGGTATAGAACATATTTGGCTGCAGGGACAATAATAATGTGAAGGACGGCCTATAGTGTCATATATAAAAATAGGCCAAGCCATTACAATTATTGACAGATTAATGTATAACACAAGTTGTTTTTATGTTAATGAATATTTTCTGATATTAAAAATTTTGGAAGTAAACAAGTTTAGGATTAAATAATTAAATGTATTTTTGACACTAGTTTGTTAAATGAATAGCAGCCTTCATTTGTTAGGCAACAAGCTCATTTGAAAAGATACATTTGCTATTGCACGGTATCAAAGGAAACGGAAGATGCATTGTATTAAATGTTCTGATACAATGCACTAGGACTGTTAGATGATACAGGACTCTGCTTGACCTGGCTGAGATTGAGGTGAGTCTAAAATTATAGAAAGTTGGCCTACTGTACAGTAAATGTTGCAATAGAGACATTTTACTTTGTTATTTAGTTATTACAAAACATAATTTTTTTCAATGTCCAGATTTCAAGTTTGAATTTCTGTGCAACCCAAATTCAGATCAAGAGGAGACCAACTGATTGTGTTATTACAGGTAGCCTATTATGTTATTAAAGTGTATATTGTGTTATAAGTGTCTAATATATTAATAGAATATATTTGTATACATTTGTGTCAGATATCGTTTCAAATTCAGTGTAATCTAATCTCTTCTATTTGTTTCAATTGGGACAAATGTTGATGGCATGCCTCTGCAATCTGTACTGTGTCGCCTACTGTACTTTGGACTGAGAGGTCCATGGACGTTGTTGAATACAGCTGACATTTGTCAGATGTTGTTTCTATCAGATCATATTAATTCATACAAACAAACGCTCATGAACCATGAACATGCAAGGGATCAGCTGGATTCAAACAAAAACAATGCAGAGAAGCAGTTGGTTGCATTTTGAATGTATACAGATAGAGCCATCTGGTGATGATTGGTTGTTGTTGATTATAGATTCATGCAAGATGACAAGGAAGTGTTTCCCATTCAGTACAAGTGTGGACATATTTATATTAACTTCAGTGATAGAAAAACTTTTCTGATATCCTAAAGTAAACTAGGATATCACAGGAGTCATGACAGCTAATCTTTTATATCATTATCTGTGTTGGTTTGATTCTGTTCATTTGTTCTCACCCAGAGGTCTGAGAGGTATTTACATGTTCCAAACAGATGTTAAACCTGTTGCCCTCTCAAAGACAACAGTAAACCTTGATCCATGTCATTCACAGGCTACTAAAGACCATCCCCCCAAACCGGCGTGGTAGTGGATGTGGCGGGAAGTTCCAAACTCCACCATCCTCCTGGAACAGGGAAAATAGGAGAGAATAGGATGAACGCTTTCGTCCAGCATGGCTTTGTGTGTCGTCCTGCTGGGCTGTGTGTTGTCGAGTAGCAGTGCCTACTAGGTGCGACCTTGTTAGCGGCTGGCCTAGCGACCTTCATCAAGTATGAGGCTGATGTGGGGACGGGTCTCCAGGACAGGGTCGACCAAGGCTTGATGATGCACCTTGTGCGTTGCCTAAACACTTGACCCACAGGGGCAAGAACCCATCGCACGACATGGATGTGGCACTGCTCATGGGAGCTGCCCTCGGCCAGATGTTGTTCTGCTTTTACACCATCTTGGCCATGATTGCCATCAGAGCACACACTTACGCTAGATGGACTGAACCTGGCCTTGGCCATCCTTACTGTGACCCAGCTGGTCCTGCAGAATGCTTTCCTGGCAGAGGGGTTTCACCGGGTGCCTGTGCAGGCCAAGATCTGGACCAGAAGGCTGCTGAAGGAGGTCTGTGTCTATCTGCTGCTGGGGAACGTCATTGTAAGTATTCTGGAGAATGTTGTTTCCATTTAAGAAACGACAACTTGTATCTATTTCTCTGAGTCATGTGGATTAGGTAGGATATATTGACACGTGGCTGAGAAAAGTAGCTGAAACAGTAGCTTTGCATACACAGTGGATGAAAATATGTTATTCAAATCTCTTTCTTTTATAACAGCTGTGGATCCAGCCTGCATTTGGTGCACGTCCCCAGTTCGATGTCCATGGCGCCACCATGTGGACTGCGGTGTCAATGCCGGACTGCCGTTTGGAATATTTATATCGTATGCACTAAGTGGAATGCCTGTTTGAAGTATTGAATCTGAATTCGTAAATGCATAATACTCGTCTAATAATAATATGTAAATATCTGAGGTATTAGGACTTGCATAGCACGTTGTCTATTGTTAGGAAATGATAAATACACATTCAGTGTAATTTATTTTTATGCAAGTCAAATGAAGCTTGACATTCTTGCCAAGGTTAAATGTCGGTTCTGTGTCAAGGTTCTTCTATTTTAATTTGAATGTACATATACTGTATAACCCTAGATAACCACAAAGCATGTTTATGCATTTTAAGTACATAATGCAAATAAATGTTACCTACTTTATCTGAATGTTTTGTCAAATATCTGTAATTTATTATATTCATATTAAAGAAGTAGTCAGCAATTTAAAGATAATACACTTTTTGTCACATTCAGCAAATACAATATCTAGCGGGCAGGTAGGGTCTGACTCTAGGCTTAAAGCAGCTGTGTCGTGTGGTATTGCAGCCGAAGAACCACCTGCAATACACACCCCTTTCATACATTTGTCTTACTGCTCTGATCAATTATTTCCAGCTGCCACACTTGGCTGATAGTGTATATGGCGCTCCATAATATTATTTTGGTGCTTATGTACATATTTCTAACATTATCAATAAAGCCGATTTGGACGATTATTTGCATTGACAACATAACCATGTGCTGTAATCCCATGCTTGTGCCTGCTGCAGACTGTGTATTATTATATCAATCAAGTCAAAGGCGAAGGTTTCTATAGAATTATTGGATGTCACTTAATCCATGTCTCTCTGGTATTTGCACAACAAAATAGCAGTCACGCCCACATGCGTCCAGTTTGCAATGTGGCGTTCTACAAATGAAATTACATTTATTAGAGAAAGTAAAGACAAAAACATTGGTTAGATTATTGGCACTAAATTCCAGGTGTGACTAGTACCATACCCAACCATTATCCTCACTAACAGGAGCTATGGGAGCTACTGTATGTGCACATATGTCACTTAGACTAATTTCATAACATTGATTATTAGGTCTGGGCTACTACATTACATTTACAAACATGCTATGTCATGATCTTTATAGTCTATAACCTATGTCTTGGCTGTAGAACAGTTAACAATAACTAATTTACAGTAATATATTGACTGATTCGTAAAGTGGATTTATACAGTATGTTGGGCTAATGTAAAGTGGTCAAGGGTGCAATCCCATCATGGATGAAAACACGTCATTCTGCTCGTCTCAGTCCCCTCTATAAGGCACACGTTTTAGAAATTTCTATTTATAAAAGTACGATTTTATAATATTTTATCATTCATATTTTTAGCATATATGGATCAATAGCTATAAATAAGCATGGTCTAGAGACATTAAACACGTCATTCTGTTCGTCCCAGTCCCCTCTATAAGGCACGCCTTTTAGACATTTTGAATTATGAAATTATGAAATTATAATATTTTATTATTCATATGTTTACCATATATGGATCAATAGCGACGAGGCCTCTCACCTAAAAAAAGTTTGTTACAATGGGGTGCTATTTGAAATGGGAATTGGATTGCCCGATTTAAATTGTGACGGACATGATCTACTGAGTGTAACTGTACCCCACCATTACTTGTTTGCTCCACCTGGGGGCGCTGAACCATTACCTAAAGAGTTCTGCAGCATGGGCAGTACAGTATGCATACGACCAGCACACTGCAGAGCAGCGAGTGACAATAGACCGTGTTTTACAGTATTGCGAGTAATTTAGCCTCCCAGTTAGGTACAGTTATATTCGTCTGCGTTCATAAACAAGTAAGTGTCATGTTAGTCAGTTCTAACACATTATACTATTGTTGTACTTTTAGGACAGTGAATCGTGAAGAAGCTAACGTTGATAGCATGCTATTAGCAACAATTGCCGTGTCTGCATTGATGTTATCTTGTCTTTTCAATATGAGTGTGGTAGACTATTACTAGACAGCTGTAACGGTGAATATGTTTGCTATTGTATTGAATAATAGGGTATTACTAGATATACTGTATATAATCATATATAGAGAGAGAGATGGAGAATATATTGGTGTTCTGTACTTCATAATTGTAAATTATCCTAATATAGCGTTTCATATTTCCTCATTATTCTTATTTGTTTCTCCCCCCCCCCCCCACACACACACACACACACACATACATACACATGCTCAACTTGAAGTGTAAATCATACTCATCAACATTTGTACAAGATCAAGTTCATTAAAGGCTATATAAGGGAAACATCTGTCCAGGCATTCTTATTGAATGCAACACGGCAGCCACGATTCACCCCAACCAAATGCAGTCCTTTAGATAATCACCATCAACACAGAGATGTTTTTACATTGTCCTGACCAATGTTGTTCAGACAGCGTTTTGGGGGTCTTCCTGAAGCTGCGGGGACATTGAAACAAAACGGGGCATACGTCTCGACGTCCTGTTTCAGGAAAGGGACGTCTCAAACTTCTGACTTGCCCGGAACGCAGTCCTTGAAGAAGCAGTCGGCACGTCTCTCCTCAGGGCTTTTCCAGTGGCTGCCTTTAACGCGCGGTCCGTGTTTTGGGCCGATCGGGTGACGGGAAGTGACCCGTTGCAAGAATGTGGGTGCCCAATTCAAAAAGCACTGTGAGAACTGAAAGAACCCGAATTGGGCAACCCTAGATTTCTCGCACATCGGCAGAGACTTCGTCGGACACTTCGGCAGGCGAATATATCTGTTGAATATCCAATTTCCTTCTAACTTTACCTCGGTGGCTTAATGTTCCGATTCAAACAACTAGCTATAGTATCTGTTAAAATGACTACAGCAAAGTAAGTCCTGTCTGACACCTATTAAGGTACAGAAGAACCATATTCTGCATACTAACTGCTACATATTGCCTACAAAATGTAGTATATAGGATTAATTAATTATGTGTTTTCATCCTGCTCAACTGCTGAATTACTCTTCATGTCTGATGCTGCACAGCTGGCGGATATGAGTTGTTGCACCATGCACATCCTGATAGCCCGTAGTGACTGCTGCCTAGGTCCTTCAGCTCTCCGCGTTGCTCGAAGGTACCTGCTGTTTCGAGCACTCAGCTCCCCACCTAAGATCAGTCGGAGCCTCCGCGAGAGCTACAGGCTTTTGCAGTTGCCCGATGAAGGCGACTGCAGCCCCGCCCAGGTGAAGGAGGCATACCTGAGCTTGGCAAAGCTTTACCACCCTGACTCTGGGGCAGCGACGGCCGATTCAGTTCTCTTCGCTCAGGTGGAAGAGGCCTACCGCGCACACCAGAGCCAGGTGAAGAGAGGGGGTCAGGCGAAGGAAGAGGACTACAAGGGGAGAGGCGTGTCCCCTCAACACAGACACTACCTCAGCTATGAGGGCGTAGGCTGTGGCACGCCCAGCCAACGCCAGAGGCAGTACTGGCAGTTCCGCATGGACCGGGCGGTGGAGCAGGTTCTGGACTATCGCCAGCGGGAGCACGAATGTGCCGCGGCAGCCGAGGGTGCTCTGGTGGAGAGGGACGTGCGCCTGCGGAGCCGCGACGGCAAGATCACCCAGGCTGTGGAAAGGCTGGTGGAGGATCTGATTCAGGAGTCCATGGCCCGCGGAGACTTCAGAAACCTGAGGGGCGCCGGGAAGCCCCTGAGCAAATATGAGCATAACCCGTACGCTGATCCCATGACGCACAACCTAAACCGCATCCTCATCGACAACGGCTATCAGCCACCCTGGATCGTCACCCAGAGGGACATCCGTGAAATTACCGCCAGCATCCGCAGTAGGCTACTGGAGGGGAGGAAGAGGCTGGGTGACCCCATGGACCCCCGAGAGAGAGATCAATGGGAGCAGCTGTGCGGATGTGTAGCAGGGGAGCTGCTGAAGCTCAATAAAATGGTGGATGAATTTAACCTCATCGCACCAATGATTAAAATGCAAATGGTTCACTTCAGCTTGGTCCGAGAGGTTGACCGCGCTGAAAAAGACGCTCGCCAGCAAAGGCTGGACCAAGAGAAACAAAGTGAAGGAGAGCGGAGAAAACAGGAAGTAAAGTCGGCTAATGTAACCGCTAGGTCTAAAGCATCCAAACGAAGTCTCATGTCCTGGATGCAGAGTTTACTCATTAGATAATCTGAGGAAATTATAATTTCAGGTCATAATGTTTAAAGCTTCACCCGCAGATCTGAACTTGACTCCACCCTCTGCACAATTTTTACATTTCATGATATGGATGTATGCCAACATTGTTCTCTTCCATTTGCAAGTCAGCAAGGGCCTTGGATGAATTTAAGTGTGTGTGTGTGTGTGTGTGTGTGTGTGTGTGTATCAACAGCATTGCATCTCATCAGTTTATTCCTGTTATTACAGCTCATAAAAATAAATGTTAGGGTGCAGTTACTCTTTAATATTCAAATAAATCATTACAATTAACTAAAGATTTAGTTTTGTCATGTTTGTATGAAATACAAAAAATGTAATTTTGTGCACAAAATCCAAGATAAGACGAATAATTTATTTGGCCCCAAATATCTGCTTAAAAACCATTCATAGATGCAATAATATACAGTATTGTTATGTCATAATATTCTACCTTTAGAAAGTTGTACACTAGTGCACAGCAAATGTTTTTATTTTGTGTGTGTATACACACACACACATAATATAATTATAAATATATATTTTTTGTCTAATATATATATATATATATATTTAAAATGTACCTTTTAGTAAAGGCCTTTTTGACTGCAGTTGAAAACAGGTACTACATTGAGCACAACTGTAGTGGGAAATTTAATATGTCTTCAATTATGTGTGGCCTATATCGTTATGAAAGCTTTTCTTGTTGAAATTACAGATCTAAATGGTGTGAGGACATAGACAAAAGGTTAGCAAGTGACATTTATAAAGTAGCCTAGTAAAATGTTATAAGCAATAATCCACCGTCTCCATTTAGCCTGGTAGTTTCTCTAATGTTGCCGGGTTGCAGATGATGGTAGTCTCTTGGTGATTGCCTCCAGATGCATTGCCCTGCAGTGCCTGAGCAACAGCCCTAGAGGGTGCTGTCACCTTGGTCCAGTCATGGGCAATGTACTGATGGTACGGGTCATGGGAGTTCTCCAGCTTCTTAGAGCGAATATAACTGAACATGATGCCAAATGTGAAGAAACTGAACATGCCCACCACCAGCAGAATATACATAATTCCCTGAGACTGGACGTTGGTTCTCGCTTCGCCTTTGTTGGGTACAGTCTGCTGGGTAGTGTAGTTTTGAGGCGTTGAGGGAGTCAGTACACCTGTTCCGTTTAAGCAGTGCTGGAGAATGGACAGAAGCAGGGACTGCAGCTCTGTGCTGTTGATGCTTAACATTACTTCTGCCATGGAGAAAGATTAGGGCTTTTAAATTACAACTCAAGATCAGATTTATTTACGGTACATATTGTTTTTACATTGCAAGTAAACTGTACGTGAATGTTGTTTCATATTGTCAAAAGTACCATTGTCATATATCCATACAGTATGAATTCATACTTTCAGCATATTATCTGGATGCTGTTTTTTTATTATTGTATGCCATTGTTGAAATGTATATAATGTTATCAATATATGTATTCATTTTGATTATTTATATATATATATATATATATATATATGTGTAAAATGTATTACATAAAATGTAATATTTACATTATAAATTAATTTGATTAATATAATTAATGTAAACATAGTCCTTGATAGAAATAACCTACCTTTCAATGAATCAATGTAAAACTATATTTCCGCTGTCTGTTGAATGAGCCACCTTGTCTTGTAGCAGCTGAAGACGTGTGGATTATCCCAGCTCTGCTCACAATGAACATCTCCCCCACACATTGGACCCTCCCCCTCGCTCATGCATTTACACAGGAGATGTTCAACATGTCAACACATTTAATGAACAGCAGGATCATAGGGCAAGGTCACTATACTCTTAATATGGTGCTGTGGATTTTGTAGCAGCTAACTAGTCTTAATGTACTAAGATGCCTGCATTTTATATTTGCATACTGATTTTTAAAGGTATTTATTTACTTGCTGAACTAATTGAGCAGGTTGTAGTGGTTCATGACAAAAGAATATTGCTCTTTGAAATAGCAATGTCATAAGGATATACAGAATTTACTTAAATTGAGCAGGAAATTCAGAATTCCCTGCATTTGATCTTTTGGAGACTTTGTATTCCGAAGTAGAATTATTGATGGTGCTTGGAGCTTCTTTTCAACTCAGGGCAAGACAGTGTTTGTGGACCCCAGAGAGGGCGGTGTGATGGGTCATCATTTGATCATACTTTTACTTTATCAGACAATCAAATGTCTAATATTATAGACTGTAGCAGAACAAAGATGCTTTCAAAGCTGTTCATTAGACAGTCTCTACATAGCAATATCCAGACAAGATTATGTTACAGCACAGTCACCTCCAAATGTCCTTCCCTCACCAGTCGCTGCGCTGTCTCGAGTTAGAGGCATTAAGCATTATACACAGAGTTTGCACTAAGTTATTTATCATGCCACATTCAGTATACATTTTCTGCAAAGGGTTTTGTAGAATGGGGGCCCTAGGGTATTTTGAATAGTAATTTTAATAATGTAAACTACAAATGTTTTTTTCTCGAATATAATTATATTATGTCTATAATTTATATTTTAATAGTAAATGGGCAATTCTATTATGTAATACCCATACCCAATCCATGGTTTTGGAGATGTTTTTGATGTCTTCCTGCTCCAACACACCTGATTTACATGAGTTCTTATCAGGCTTCTGCAGAGGTTGATAATGACCAACTCATTTAAATCCGGTGTGTTGGAGCGGGGTGACATCTAAAATATGCTGAAGGTACAACTGCTCATTAACTGTGAATATTATAATGTCTTTATTTAATGTTTACATTTAACATTTAAAGCCTAATACATTAGGAAACACAGTTATGATAATATTTTAGTGGCATTGCCGTGTTAAGCTAAATGATAACGTGGCCAAAGCTATAGGTGTTTTGTTCACAATGTCTGTTTTTTTTGGCAGATAGTGTTGTCCAATGTGGTTGGTCAATAACGTCCACAGTCTAAAATGAATGTGAACTGCTCATAATTAATTGTGTATTTAGCGTGCTGTTTTCTTCTTATGGGAATACATTTTCTTAAAGAGAAATTATATCAAAACGAAAACCAATACCAACTTAATTTACTGTTAAAACATTATATATATAATATATATATATATTATATATATATATTTTATTTTTTTTTTATAACCTAATGTAATACCAATAAAGTTTTAGCTGACGTTGAAGATCCAAGATGTTCTTGTTTAGCTGGGACATTCAGATGCGGTGGAGTGACCTGTTAAGAAAAGGTAAAACCATTTTTTCCAATGGCATCTTCCTGGCAATGAGTCTATGCACACAGGTAAATTAGGCGATACAATATGACTCACCACAAGTGAATTTACTAAAGCTGTACACTATCACAATTGTCTTTGGCATCTGTGAGCCTGTGAATTTGCAATGTGAAAATAAATAAATCAAAGCTAATTAAATTACAGGAATGCATTCAATGCTCTCCCATTAAATGTGCCCTGGCATGTAGGCCTAATGCCTTGACTGGTCTACATGTATTGTATTTCCTTCCATGTGCTCATCACAGTCTGAAAAGATTGGTTGTGGGTTAGATCCCCAAAAGCATCTGCTAAGTGACCTAATTCAAACTGTAGGCTACTGGCAGTAACTCACTGCATGAAAACAAGCAGAAGCGGTCATAAAGTTTCATTGAATTTTGAACCAAACATGTTAACTGAAGTGCCTTTCACTATGGAGTTAGAAATTGAAGAACATTAGACAAAAAACATTTTAACATAGCAACCCAAGCCTCCATTGTTGAGTCAAGATATAAAGGTATCATAGTCAGCTATTGCAAGCTAAATGTAAACTAAATTCAAATATCTCCTCGCATTTTGCTAGCTTACTATTCTCTGTGCGTGTAAAGTATCTGATACTTCTACACAGCCCTGGCTCTGTAGTAACATGAGTAACATTAACAAAATGGTGAACACTGCTCATATCAACAAAGCCGTATACTACGCTTTGCTTCACAATGCATTTCGATGTGTGAGGCGGCACCAGAGAGGATCGCAGAGTGATACGGTTTTGATTTGAGCTCGAAGTTAGCAAGCGTTCTCGAGAATGACGGACCCTGCCTTTAGTTGAACAATAATAACAAGTGTTTCAGAATGAAGTGAGTGACCACTTGTATGTGTGTGCAGTGGGACAAGCACATTCGATTAATTAAGAGAGAAGACTCACTTTTCCTGAGCTTTCAGTGCTTTACGGGCTTCCCGAGCATCGTGCTCATTGGTTATCTTCTTATAACAGTAGACCAGGACCACGATCAGCCACAGCTGGAGTACAACAACCAGAACGTACATCATGATCTCTGCGATGACTGCTGTCAGCTCACGGTTGGCTGGAGGGAGGACCAATAAGAAAATGCTTTATTGATTTATTTGTCTATTCAAGAAGTCGCCATCACCAGACCAGTCTAGTTGTGATGTGAGGATGGTACTCAAATAAAAAACAACAATGTTTTTGTAACATTTGGATATTAAAGCAAATGTACCAAACCTTCAGCCACCACGGTAAGATTCACAATCTTCATCACCATGACTTGAAAAGGATACTGTACCAGGAACAGTGTGCGATTAAAGCTGCAACGGTATGTGCCCGTGTCATTATAGGTCACGTTGTGGAGAATAACGGCTCCTATCTGAATATCGCTGGCAAGTGTTCCCCGCCACTCCAGACGGTCAATGAAATCCTGGTCGCGGATGCTGGCAATGGGGTGTGCATAGTGGAAAATCTGGTGATAGAGGCAAACCATTATTTCACAACTCCATTATGTAAATGGTGGGTTTTCTCAAAAATTTTGCTAATTTTTAATACACATTGTAACCCAAGATAGTATGCCTGAAAACAATATGTCAGAAAAATGAGCTGTTCATGTTTTCTGATCAAATGAATCAAATGGATTTAAAAAATACTACAAATGTTGCAGATGTCCTCAAAAAAAGTGGGAATACAATGTATTGTCCACTCCAACCATCTTATGGCTTCCTATGGCCACCATAAATAATGTACCACTCTATATGCATCATGCTCTAACACACAGGCTATAGCAAATGAACAGAATTAATTTTAAATTTTAAATGAGTATTTCTCACATGTCGGTAGACCTCCTCTCCATGTGGTCTGAAGTGCCAATCAACAGTCACGGCAGCATTGACCTCTTCTCTCCTCTTACAGGAAATGCATCCAAGAAGAAACTCTTGCCCTGCCACAGCCTCTGTCATGGAGTCCACCTCTGCACAGCCTCCATAGCACTGGGACACTGCAGGAGCAGTGGAGGTGCAGGGAATGAATGAAGGAATGAAAAGGAAGAGCTTTTGTATATTATTTCTCCAATAACATCAACTCCAATACGATTATTGAGTCAAATGAATGCCTACACTGCATACAGACAATGAAGACATCTTGTATGCAGGTATCCCTCAAACTATCACCATGACAACACTGCTTAAATCAATACAAAGCAGATGACCAGGACAAACAGTGTTGTATCCATAAGAGAGACTTTGATATGTGTGCAGAAATACTCTGGTGGTTGCCACCTGTATTACAAACATGTTGAGGCTGGAAACATTGAGAGGGTGGTCCTGCCCACTCTTTGGTAACACTTTAAATTACCACCCAGTACTTACCAGGTAAGTACTAGGGATTGCACCGATGCGATACTGAGATCGGAAATCGGTCCGATACATTACTTAAATAGCTGGATTGGTATCGGTGACAATTGGACAGTTGTAACCAATCCATGGGGCTAATCCAATTAAATGAATTTACATGCATAGGTCTACTGTCAAACCTCAGCATTGTCTAACATACCCAGACCACACTATCAGCAGCAGGTTTAGAAAATGTCAAATCCTAAAATAGAGATTGGCTGTCATTTAATTTGCAACTTATCTTGAAAACTTAATTCAACACTGGAATCGGATCGGTACTCGGTATCGGCCGATACCTAAAGTATCGGTGTCTGTATGATTGTCAGCATGAATGTCTGTTCTGTCCATAATTAGATAGGGACGGAGTCGTCTCTGTGTCCTCACAACACTGTTATTTGGGGACTAGTCTCCAGGTTCTATCTTAATGGGATCCAGCGGTCACCCACATGTTACTCTTTCTAGGAACATCTCCTACCCTACCCCAGGGAGGATTTTGTTCCTTGCCACACATAAGTCCTACTAGTCACTTAGGCTGTGTTTGTAAATATATAGATATATGGGATATTATGTGTAACTGTATGTATTGTGTATTACATATGTACCTTTTATCTAATTGATTAATTATTTTTAAACATGTATAAACATAAATATAAATAAAGTTCTGTCTCTGATTGTAAAATAGTCAGTACTGTATCATACCAGTAACTGTAGCTATAGCATCAATATCACTTTGTCTTATCGATTTTGATTGTGTCTCTGTGATAAAGCCAAGTAAAACCCATGTCAAAGGCAAACTGGCATTCTGATTTGACTGTCTTGACAAGACACGTGAAGATTTATTGTGGTAGACGACGCTTGGCAAAACGTTGCTATCTGCACAAAAGTGTTGGATATGCCACTACAACACTTCACCCACCAAAGAAGCAAAAATAATTGGCTAGTTCGTTTAAAATGTTAAAGATCATCATAATCATTATTAGGTTATTGACAACAACACTCAGTTGGCTCAAGTTTGAACAACAATTTTGCCTCAAGTATATAATACATTTCACACTCAAAATGACAGCTGACGTCTGCTTTTAACCAAGCCCTACAGATTAGCCTAAAAAAACTCTTTATAACAATATACCAATAACAAATAGAGGCCTACTTACCACCAAGGAGAAACATTAATAAAAACACCTGTCGTCGTGTCATGTGTGCTGTAACCTGATCAAACAGATAACTTCAAATTGTTCTTTAATTTGTACCCACTTTTAAGTTTTTGGTTAAATGTTCAGAAATTTGCAAACATTTGACATTCCTCACGATATAGGCCCTAAATTAATCTTCTTGCTGTCGCATTTAACCATGTTCTCACATTATTTTGTAAGAAACAAATTGAACTGTTTTCCCAAAGCAAATAAATCACGGTAAGTTTGACAAAACAGTGTCCTTGTAGTCCTTCGTCTTCACTGTAACTACGCTTGAGTTTAAGACAGGCTATATTTAGAGCGTGTGAATCCACGTGTGTTGAAAGTTCATCCCTTCAGAACAGAAGCGCAGTCTACGCCAAGGCAGCAACTGACCATCTGAAAGCTCAGTTATTGGTGGTGTCCACAACGTGAATCAAGTTTAAACCCCATGAATAAGGATACTATTACATTACACTACCACAAAATTAACAATAGAAATAAGCGATCTAGTGCCTCGCCTATAGTGACAGGTCAAACTAAATCAGTGTTTCCATAGTCTCTAAAACGTCAGACACGCAAAAGTACAGTCGGCTATTCCTGCAGGTATTCCGATGAAGTCAGGTTGTAAGCCTTACACTGTATGTCATGTAGCCTATTTATATATTTATAGAACAGGTAAGCATAGTCACGGTATGTAGATGGGCCCGTGGGCTCATGAGGCATGACCCTGGAAATCAAGACAAACAGACTTGTTCCATAATGTTTTATTTAATTTGTTGTCTATATTGTAATGTGCTGTTTATCTTAATGTTGACATGTAATGTTTATGGATATTTTCTTATTTAAAAAAAAATAAGAAATTAAAGTCATTATCTCATATTTGCTCTACATTTGTATTGATGTTATATTGTTATCAGCCCTTTGGTATCAGACTCTTTGGCATTGACAGCCAATGCCAACCGCCACTCACAAACAAGTCCACTGAAGTCAAGGCTGACAAAAAAGACATTGACTGAAGGCCTCAGCTTATGGAAAATATTTATTCGTGGTGGAGAAAGACAAGCAATAACAAGTTAAAAGCTCTAAGATATTTAGATCTTATTGGGATACAAAATCCCATATAAGACAAAATTACAGGAAGTCATATTAAATGCTCCTGCATTAGAAGATGAAGAAGAACTTATATGTCAGTCAGGCAGGAATAACCAAATGATGTGTCTATAATGAGATGTCAGTGAAAAAGTTATAACACAGGCCACTTGCTTTAAAACACATGCAGAAATAATTTGACCAGAGTCATATTTTCAATATGGCAGCGAGAAGCGTACACATGGTACGCCTAAATGTTAAGGGGGGAGAAAAAAAGAGACAGCAGATAAATAGACCAGATAGACCTTGGATTAACAGGTTTCAAGGAAATGTTGACATATGACAAACCTTGCGTGTCTTCTGAGTGGTCCTTGCATCATCTCATGTCACAACGCATGCACACACTAAACACACACACACACGCGCTCACACGCCAGTGAGCGACACACCTCCTTTAGCTATATGGTGGTGATTTGATATTTTTAGCTCAGATCAAGTTTCCAGTCCCGGATTCAGGGAAGCGCACAACAACACAACTCAAAGACAGAGTGGTTTGCACTGGACGCATGTACAGGCAGATCTGCATTCTTTGTTTTAGGTGGAGATATGTGATGATTCAGCTCTGCCATAGTCATACGGCGTCAGAAGATAACAAACAGCATGTGTGAACCTCTGGAGCATCTACAAATGCACACTCGATGTGATACCTGGCTGTGTGCTGAAAAACACAGAAGAGAGCAAAGGCTGAATCTCGGTATTGAAAGGCAAGTGCTAGCAAATATGTTGCATTAAGGATGTGGAGAGTAGCCTACACGTCCTGTTTCAACAAAGCTATTTCAAAGTAATTCCCACTATTGTACAGCCTTAAAAGGCATGAAACATTTTGAGTAAGTAGAGGCTTAATTGCCTAATTTAACTCCATTGCATTCAAGACTCTACTTTTCAGTGGAAACATGATTTAACAGGTATTAGAAATGGAATACAATTTACTTTGGCCAATGTCATTAGGTAAAGTATACTGCTTTAAAGTATTTACACAATTAACCTTACTTTTTTAATGTTAGGTTTGGTTTATCAGTGTCTTGCTCAGTGCTTATCACAGATCACATACTGATTTTTTCCTTTGGACAAGGTGACCTATCATTGGCCCAGATCATGTGGTTTGGAAAAAAGGCTATTGCTTACAGCCAGCAACCCAGTACATGTACTAAAAAATTGGATAATCAATGATGTGGGAGGCAAAAGGTGAGATTAAAATATTGTTGTTGTAATATTACTTGCCAGAATGTGCCTTGGCTAAAGGCCATTTATTTTGTATAATATGTGTAACCTATAATTGGTGCATGTAATTATCTCATAACATAAAATAAAATTGTAGCATCACCTTAACAGTAGGCTATTTAAATTGTGAGGCAAAGACTATAATTTATTGTCGCCTATAAAGCTTAGGCTACATATACACAAGGTGGCGCAATATACCTTCTGTTGCAGAAGGTAGACGACCAAATCAGAATATAACGCATAGGTCTAGCAAATTGGGCTATGTTCTGTCCAATAATACATCAATAAAACAAATGTAGTCTAACTGAAAATTGTACGCTATTTCACTTTAGAATTAGACTAATGCCAAACATTGTGTCCATGTGTCCAAAATGAATAATGTAGAAGCATTTCATGTTTCAATAAATGATAGTTTTAAATGACTAATGTACAATTAATAATATAATAAATGCATTCATTATACGTAGGCGTCTGCTGTCTGTATACAGGCTATGATATAGACCAGGCATGTGGTTATTTGACGCTCAGCTGCTAGCCCACATCCTCTTAACAGTTATTTTCGCAGACTGTACCACAAAGTTTTGTCATAGGGGAGTCGGTGTATTTTTGCCCGTCTGATAGTGTGTGTATGAACAACAAACTAATATTTATAAATTTTTGTGGTCTTTCAGATAATTACAAGTTTAGTGTTGGGTTGTAATAAATTGGAGGTAAAGTTATTCTTTTAGGAGACGAAGCGTAGTTATTTCCAACACCCCGCGCTCAGTGTTCATCACCAGACTCACTAAATTCATTCCATTTTACTTGGTTGGGACAAAAAGCTTGCTTGTATAATAATAAAGACAGCTATTTATAAGCCGTTTTTGCACATTTAGTTTAACAAGATAGTTTTATATTATAGTTGTTTTAACTGAAAACATGAAGTTTAGTTATGTTATTCTATTTCATGGAAATTCTAGTCTGTTAGCTAGATTGTGATCTTTTCAGGAGCAGTCAGAAGTTGGGGTATCTGGCTATCTTGTTAGCGTTAGCTGGCTAAGGCTAACTACCCGCTGTAGCCGGTAGATGTTCTCCAAAGAATGTTGATGTGTTCTTGTGAAAAAGTGGATTTTAATATCACTCCGCGGACCGTCGCTCGGCTTGTTTTTGAAGCCGAACAAGGTACCAGAAACGGAGGAATTTCTTCTAATGGAAGGTATAATATTTTTCAGGGCATTGACCGATCCATGTCTGACCTTAGCGTTGGGCCTTGGGTGTCTGAATACGGCTAAACACACCAAATAACACCAGACCTGTGTTTACTTGTTTGCTTTTGTAATAGTCACTTTCTCGCTACTGTACCATACAGTTTACGTATTTAATTGACACGCATGTCAAACAATGTACTGCGCTCTGCAAGAAGAAGCTGCCGTCTAGTTTAATTTCTATTACGTCTTTTGGTTTTCCCACTACACATAATAAACTATGCTTTTTGGACGAAGTGAATGTTTTAGACATGTGGTTTGATAGGCACCTGGAGAATGCTAGATGGCAATTATAATGCATTACTTTGTGTAAACAAGACTATGCCAAGATTGTCCTTGTTCAAACAGGTCAGAACAAATACTGTCAGGCTTGCTTAGGCACTTGTACCTGCTTTGAAGGCAAACAATGGACACGCAGCAATATTGTAAGCATGTTTGTCCAGATACTACTTAAGGCAATATGTGTATTTGAGGTTATCTTGGCTATTCTCGCGTGACTGTGGATTTTAAAATCATTAGAATAGCTTGCATTTGGCTTTAACGTGTGACTGTAATGGTGAATTAGGTTTTTGTGTTAACGATGCCACTTAGTTTTTTACCTCAGCTTATACTGTGGGTGAAATTATTTTGTCTTTATAGACTGGTTAAGTAACTGTTAAGGTAATGCAGTATTGCAAGTATATGGTTTAGTGCTATGGAAAAAAAATGCAACGTTAAAATCTGCTTTTCAGCATGATATTAACATTTTAAATTGTCAGTTTTTGTTCATTAAGTGAATGATTGAAGTGAGCATTTTATTAATATCCTTTTTGTAAAAATGTATATCAACATCATATTGAAAACCTGGGCAGTGGTGTAGAACAAATAATATATATTTCTTATTTACATATCCTCTTGAGAGTGAAAACAATATTTCACAACAAACCGCCAGTCAAATGATACCTCATTCCCGGAACTATACTCGGGCAGACTGTATCAATGATACCACCAAAATAGCCTTTGCCTCACAACCATTTATTTGACTGGAAGGATATCATGTATTTAACAAGGAATCATTCAGGAACCATTGGGGTAGTTGGAGGTTGGATTACATTCTCTATTCTGTTTAGTCCCCAGCTAGCTACTGCTGGAAATAGACCTGCACAGTTCAGCTCTTGAAACTGATGGTATAAATGCAAGGCTTGTGAAATGCAGTGAAGAAAGAGAGGGGTACTGCGTAAGGCTGTGGAAGAGACTTGAGAGGAGCAATGGGTGAGGCACACAAACTAACCATGGATACAGCTGAAGAATGATCACCCCAAGAAGATGATTGGAGACAACTATTGAAACGCTATGACGGTTTTTCCCCCATGCATTGTTATTCACCGCGGAGCACAAGCCATAACATTATCACGTGCTGTACTGCCATTATGATGCTACAGGAGAACATGGCCTAATTTATCCACAAAAACAATAGGAAAGTTCCTGCTTAATGAGACTTGCCCCTAGAGATGCAACAAACCCTCTTGGGAGCTCTTGAGTTGACAGAGAGAGAGTGAGAGAGAGATATTGCTGAGGTATGTTTGGAGGGTGATTACTATGTCCTCTCCAGCGGGACCTGAAGGTAACACTCTGGCTCAGCCTCTCCCTGTCCCCACACTGACCGTCCTACCGCCGTCCTCAGACACAGAGTCTTGGTCTCGATCCCCGAGCCCAAGACCGTCCCGCTCTCACCGCCACCACCGGCCCCATCGCGGCAGGAACAGAGCCAAGAAGAAGGGCAATGAAGAGCAAGGCAGCTCTCCTAAACGGCAATGGGAGAAAACGCCGCAGATTGTAGTAGAGGAGGCCGGATGCGCCAAGACGGCTCGGCAGCAGATCCCCTCTCCCTCCCCCTCTGTTAAAGAAGAGTCTTCCCGGGACAGCCCGTTCCAGGATCTCTTACTGCCGCCATCTCGCTCCTGGTCGCGTAGCTTGTCCCCCAGCCGGCGCTCCCGCTGGTCCCTGAGGAGCCTGCTCAGCAGAGACTCCGACGGGGACAGCTGCAGGTTAGTGTACCGGCGTTGTCCAAAAATACCCACAGTATATCTTAGGAGGATACTGGACATAAACACACCCCACTGTGAATGGCTTAACAATGCTAGCTAGCTTAGCTAGCCACATGCAAAGACCCAGCCTGAAGTACAATTAAGTCAGACAGTATATTCGCTCATCCCCCCTCCCCCCACTTCAGGGTTGGACTTACTTATCTTGTTGCTACAGCGGACCTTAAGGATCAGGGCGTAGAACAGGGCTTGCACAGCATCAGTGTCCCGTACGGTTACATGGAGGCTTATATCAAAATAAAAAAACAGATTTACATGCATGTCTAGTGAGAGCAGATTTGCCTGTAGCGAGATTAGTCTCTGTTAAGTCATAAACTGCAGATTTACAGTTTAATTCAAACATTAAAAGACGATTCTGCACAGTTAGTGCAGAAACAAATTGTAAGTGTTTATTATAAATATGAGATTCCAGTGCTGACAAGACTAAGATGCATATGGAATAATTATAAAAATAACAGGCCACTAATTATATTGACTAATTATTGGCATTTTAGTAGGCTATGATTTGAACACACATAATTACAAAAAATACAATGTATCACACACACACATAGTGTAAACATCAGTTTTAAAAAAATAGCTGCTTTTAGAGCAGAGGAAAACAGTGCAGCTATATAGAGTTGAAGGTGGGACTTATGCGCCACTCATCCTTCTTGTAGAGCATGACATCACTGTGGGCCAATGAGAGAGGGTGCTTGGTCTGATGATGTCATGCAGGGCCAATCAGAGGATGTTGGGTGATGGCGCTGCAGTGTGCTCTTGGTCCAGTCACAGGCTAACAGAACATGCTTGAGGGTGTTTCTCTCCTGACTCCACGTGAACAGCTGTGCCCTTGTCTGCTTAATTTACCCACCAGTTTATTGACCTAGTTTGTTGGGCTTAATGAAACATTGTTTGGTTAGGATACATTTTGTTTTATACAGATGTTTTGTTGTCATCTACAGTGTATATAGTGGAAACTCAAGGGCAATAATGAAATCCCCCACAACAGATATTTGACACACAGTGATACTTTTTTATTGAACATATATTACATTTACCAAAATACAAATGTGCGGTATTAAAAAAACATTCTGTAATTTTAGCTAATCTGATTGTTAAAATCAAATGTCCTCTGGCTTTTATTGTAAATTGATCCTTGTGTTGGGTACATATTTGTTAGAATTTGCAGGTACTCACGTACATTTAAGATTCATGCAAAATGTGTTATTGCCTTGTTTTCCACAAAGGACCTCTGTAACTCATATTGATAATTCAAAGCAAGAATCTTGTCAAACAGGGGCTTTAATGTATGAAAACATCAATAGACGTCATGTTCAGGATATACTTAATGTTAAGTTTATACTCATGTATACAGCCCAAGGTCTGACATGGAGCCAGTCAGTCAGTCTGTTTTTGTCTGCGAACCACAAAGATATGATTCCTCAAACTGCCATTGTCTCAGCAGAAATAAACTATAATTATCCAGGGTTTTTAACAAACGTTTACTTTATTTTTATATATTATTGGTCTTTGTCACTATGTTTGGGATTGTAATAGCGCTGATTCAGTGATTTAACTGTAATTTTAACATTTTATTTGTACACTTGTACACAGAACATATATGTTGTTTGAGTGTTTGTATGACAAATGTGTTAACCTTACCTGTTTTTTTTTTTTTATGGAGAGCAAACTGGTAGGTCCTAAGGCTTAGGCCTATAGTGTTCTGGAATCTAAATTAAAAGGCCATTGTTTCCTGTTGCAGGATAATGTTTCACATATTCACTGGCCTGTTACAACTGGATGGGAATTGAAACTTAAAGGCCTTCAGTTGGTTACGGTTGTTCCACTCCATAATCTCCATTTTAAACAAATGAATATAACAGATACCAATACATGTTGTGCTATTTTGTATGCCATTTCCCAGTATGTTTTATGTTAATTAATATATATCATTAAGTGAAATAGTTAATAATCCCCCATTTTGTTATCGCTGTTCATCATTTCTTATACTAGCAGCACAATTGTTGCCATGCGGGCTCAATAATGTGCTGTATGCATATGTAAATGGAGCAGAATGCTGCTAATCTACTGGTTTTGGGCTGGCCATCATGAAAATGTGCCTTAATGTGAGTTAATCACCTCTCTCTCAATTTACCCAATGGCATTGATTTCATTTGGCCTACTTGAGGACATCCTGTCTCATTACCCTGTTTTACATCTCTCTTACCACCCTGAAGTTTTTTTCCATATGGAAATAGTAGAAACCATAAAGACTTTTAGAAGAGGGAAGAAAAAACAAAGATTACAAAGAGGGTTGAATTGAGATGGCAAATTTGATGGTCTCTTAGGGTGAAAGATCCTGGGGGACTGGATTGGGTGGACATGGGTTTGAACTGGACTGCTCTTTTGTTAGAATCTGATAGCCTATAATCATCAGCTGCATGATTTCGTCTATAGCGTGGTCGTATCTTTATCGCTGTTCCACAGTTAAATCACTTTGAGAGCAAGGTCTATCTATCTCCTACCGTATGATCCCCCCGCCCCCTTCTCTCGATGTGTTCAGTGCAAACGGGGATTAGCCTGCTGAAAGGCGCTGCAACGGTAGCTTGTTACCGGGTCCTATAAACGGAACGGGGAATGCGGTCCGGTAGAGGGCTGTGTGAGGTGAAAGGCGTCCGTTAGGATGGCGAACTGGTTGGGCTCTCGGAATGGTGAACGCGTCCATATTCGGGACACGTTGTGCTTTTGATTGACAGAGAACGAGGCAGAAGAGCGGCCCGGATACAATGCGTCGTCTGGCTCTGTAAATCGCACACAGACGCTGTGCCATATCTATACGGTAGTAGCAACGTATGTGGACATCACGCTAATTGCAAAACCCCATGACATGTTCGAGTAAGTGGTTTTCTATATTGATGTAATACAGTGTTGGGGTATATTTGTGTAATGCTGTCTGCAGCGATGATATCACTTTACGCTGGCCTTTCGTGGGACGTGGATGCGTTTTGTGTGGTCAGACAAAACAGCCTGTATCAGCTATATCCCCCTGGGAATATGGGTGTGACATTATTTTCTATAGGAGTCGAATGCAATGTAGGCTATGAGTTTTTGGCTTAGGCAGGCTGTCGTTTATCTTGCCGGTTAAACTGTTAAAATATCCGCCTATATGCACGAATCCTAAAGCTTATAATCAGTAGGATGTAATGTCCATGGGCTACTATCGCGGTATGAAAATAGTCTCGACTCGCATGCTCAGAGCTCGATTTAGCCGTATTATTGCGGCCGCTGAAGGGTTTAGCCCGGTTTTATAAACATGTATACATATGCTACTGACAAACATTCACGGAGCACACGAGTGACTATACCGGCCATGCTTGCCGAATTACCAACACAACAACATATTTACTTGTCCTTGCAACAAGATTGCCTATATCCTGTTGCATACCGATATGATGTATCCATGTGATAGCCATGGGCCTACTTTGACATCATTTTAGATTGCATTGCGATGAGTAGTTTAGTGCTACATGACGTGCAGCGTTTTGAGATTGACAGCTCACAGTTGCAGTCTACTGTCAGTGCATGGCGTCCCCTTGGAGATGCAGATATGTACTAGTGGTGGGCCTTTTTCTCTCCAGATCGTCTGCCATACTTCCATTCACCAGGCAGCCTGCTTTGATTCTGTCAGCTTTGAGAGAGAAAATAATAACATGAGTGTTCCTGAGTGAATACTAATGAAGGAAAAAAGACTATACCAGACAACTTATTAAAAGTGCATTAAGCAGTTTGATTTAGAGTGATTTGCAACTTTATTATTATAAAATAAATTCTCATAGGCATGTTCTGAGTTCATATGGCATCATATTCCAGATGTTAAGCTCTTAAGAGTTGTTTTCTTTATAGCCTAGTTATAACTTAACAATATATTACAGCAGTAGGCTACTAAACAAATGTTTATGGCACCATCAAACCTGTGACTGTGTGACCTGACCTGTTTTTTAAAGGAACCTTTTAAAAGGCTGCGGTTGTGGTCAGATGGAAAACACATGCAGGATTTCTGCATTGCCATGCAAAGCAGTACAGGCCCTATGGAGCTCACCTCAGCAATGGAAGATGAATGAGTTTGTCCCCCTGCCTAACCTCTCTCCCCTCCTCTCCCATGGGTGTCCAGTACGGCCAGTAACTCTCCACGCAGCACCCCTGGCAGCTCTCCCTCCCTGCGGCGCAGAGTCCTGGGGGGCAGCAGGGTCAGTGAGAGTGAGGGAGGAGGGGAGCGAGGCGTTGGTGGTTTAGGAGGCGGAGGCTCAGACGGCCCGCTGCCCTCCGTCCCCTCGGCGTCGTCCCTGAGCTCGGCGTACCCGCTTGCCACCCGCCATTTCAGCCGCAATGCCAAGGTGCAGCAGTGGGCCACACAGATGCACTAACAGTAGTAACGTGGGCCAAGATAGGCACACATTAGGTATTGGGTGTGTGTGTGATGGGACTATTACATTAGGTTATAACACTATCTACAGTGCAAAGGAAACAACGGGCTAAATTCATTATAGCGGATTGCAGTTCTAGTGCACTGCATGTAAAATGGACAAGTGGCATGAAGCAGTTGTTTTTTATTTTTTGGTTTGGCCACTGGGTGCAAAGCTATGTGGTAAAGGTAACACACACACCTACCTACCTGACATGTGCTCCATCAACTTGCATGCTTTTAATTTGTATATGGCGAATAATCTCAGAATAGATTTTACAATACAGCTGAATATGTAAATGAATCACTTACTCTTAAAATTGAGTATGGTTTTGCCTTGCTAACTGTTAGTGTCTTGATAGCATATTTACTTGATGTGGGTGACATTTTTTAGCAACAATGCTTAGCAAGAGGTGTTATCTTCCAAAGGCTTTTGTTAAAGGCTTATTTTTCTGTGCGTAACCTTTTGCGTAGCCTTTTATAACAATCAATTGTAACTGGTCAGTGACAACTGCCTTATTAAAGGTGTGAACAGGTTTAGTAGCTCATAAAGAACGGCCCCTGCTCCCTCTCGATTACATTAAACCTACCTAGCCTATGGACCGTGCTCTCGAAATCACAGTGCCGCTTAACGCTAATACATTTTCCCATGGAAGGCATGGTTGTAAGAGCATTGACTTTAACCATTAGTGGTAGTAGTAGCCCTGGTAGCCGCCGCTGTTGTGAATGCTTGAGTGAGCACTTCATACTGTTCATTACTTAATATGCTTGTTTTCCTTGCAGAAAATGCAGAGCTGGTACAATGTAAGTATACCTTAAGAACTCATTATTTGGTCTATCTACTCTAGGGTACTTTGGTTTGCTGATAGCAGTCCTTTCCTAGATGGCAGAATGCTAAAACGACTTGACTTGGTGAAATAGGAACAAATTATGCTGAAAACATGGCTTTGATCTGCGCCAACCTCCTCTTTTCTGTTGTAGAATTTAACCTTTAAATAAGCCACAATTCCAAGCAGTCGCTTTCCAAATCAAAAGTCCATTCATCTCTATTGATATAACATACCACATGCATATTATAGACAGCTAGAATACCAAGATGTTAGTTATTGCTCTTTTCCTGTTTTTAGGTTCTCAGTCCAACATACAAACAGAGGAACGAGGATTTTCGCAAACTCTTCAAAAAACTGCCTGAATCAGAGCGACTTATTGTGGGTGAGTCCAGGAAACAAGGGGACAGAAAATACATATGGAGACTGACTAAAAACTCCCAAGGGGGGTTAAACATTTTTAGTCTAAAAATGGGAATTCTAAATCAATATAACAGAGCAACACATATGAACACATATGAATCTTATAAGACACGTATAGATCTTTCATTATTGAAGAGTTGTTGTAAATGTTGATTAGAAATCATTCTTTGCCGTTGCAGCACACATTGCCACAAGCTGCCGATCACACCGTGCAACTATTAGGAAGTAATTAACATTTATTTTCTGTAGAGGCATATATTTCCTCAAGCAAAACGAGCACAAATGGCACAATGTATTTTAGTCATGTCACTGCACTTTAACATGGCCGAGGTCTGCATGATCACATGCCTCTGTTAAGTTTCCAATGACAGTTAATCAGTTATCCTCTTTATTTGCTGATACAGTTTGGGAGTCATTGTTCCCGTCAATGATTGCAAGCCTTTTAGGTAGGCAAGCAAATCAACCACACACTGTGTCAAGGAGTGTTTTGTAAATAAGTGTTGTAGGTTAAAGGGCAGTCTCCATTGTTACCCGACTCACGTCTGAGGCTGGTTGAAGCACAGTAGAATGACAAGTGTTCGATTCTACCAATAAATCTGGTAAATCATTGCCAGTCTATACTTTTAACAACATCATAGATGCTGATACAATGGGACCCAGAGTGGTGGATTTATTACGCTGGTTAAGTAAATACAAAAAACAACTGAAAAATGTAAAAAAATATATATAATAAATAACTTTAGTTTTTTTGTATTCTGTGCTGTTTTGCCCATTTTATTCATGCCCTGTGTAATCTGTGATTTCTTTCACAGCCCGTTGAGACTATAAAAGCAGATGTCCATATAAATCGTCCACACAAACCTTGTCTCTCTCGGCTTTTCCTTATCTCTCTTTTTTTATTCTCCTGATTTCAACAGACTACTCGTGTGCTCTGCAGAAGGACATCCTGCTTCAGGGACGCCTCTATCTCTCTGAAAACTTTCTGTGCTTCTACAGCAATATCTTCCGCTGGGAAACTACTGTACGTTGCACTCAGTGTATAAGCACACCCACTTTTCATATCACACCTTTAATGACATGCAGACTCCTTTTAGTGCAAGGAATTCCCATACGATAAGGCCATAAATTAAACTTCGCTGTTTCACTCGGACAGATCACCATCCTGCTTAAAGATGTGACGTCTTTGACAAAGGAGAAGACTGCCAAGCTCATCCCCAACGCCATCCAGATCAGCACTGACCACGACAAGGTTAGACAGTTTAACAGATTGTCTCCACCTAAGGCAAAGACAAATTGTGACATGGCACAGAATTCATTAAAGAGTGAAATTAAACGCCACATTAGATAAGAATAACGCAATTTATAAAAGGGCTATTGTGAATAAAACAGATTAGCACATTGTGCTAACATTTAATCTTTTATTAGCTTTAATCTAAATATAAATGTATCATAAATCTACAACAAATTATAATCTGTAGGAACTTGTTCATATAACTACCATAACTACCATTACATAAGTGAATAGCTTTCTTAGGCACATTATAAGAATGTTTTCAAGGAATAATATAAGTGAACGGCAGATAAAGTATTTTTGCTAACTATTTAAAAAAAAAGTTTTTAAATCAAGCGTCAGCATCTGGATTTAGATTGAGGTAGGTAAGCTACAGAGTTGAGGTTTGAACAAAAGTTCAATTTCGCTTAAAAATTAGTTAGAATCCCTTAGTCTCTTGCTGGTTAAGCATTTATGTAATGAGCTGAAACCCCTTTGACTCCAACCCCCAGAGAAGACAGCCGCCCTTTAAATCCACTGACACATTTCCTTTTTCTTTTTTTTTTTCCTGGTCTCTCCCCTTTCCCCCCTCCCCACTTCGTTTCTTCACGGCCTCAGCACTTCTTCACATCCTTCGGTGCAAGGGATCGCAGTTACATGATGATTTTCCGACTGTGGCAAAACGCGCTGCTGGACAAGGTACCCACCCCCGCACGTGGCCTCTGATCTCTCAGCCTCGCGTGACAGGGCATTGGATGTATTGTTTCAGCGTTTTCTTTTATTTATCTCAGAGAGACGACATACTGTATGTTGTCAATGGAGATCCTCGCATCTGCACCTTATAATGGTTGCATAACAGTGAAAAGGGACACAACGGTCTATCTGCTCTGGTTCTTAAAGACGGTTCTTTTGCTGGTTTATTGTATGTATGTATTATTGTAGTCCCCCATTTACGGCAGGTAAATGTATTTGCCTACTGTCCCTGTTTGTAGGACCAGATGAAATAGGATATAATCCCAAATATATGCCATTGAAAATAAATATTTTATACAATAGATGAGCATTAAAGCATGTAATATGCTAAGCAAGCGTTAACAGTGTTACTGTTCTTCTTTCTCCTAGACTCTCTCCCCTAAGGAACTTTGGCACATCGTACACCAGTGTTACGGCACCGAGCTGGGTCTCACTAGCGAAGACGATGACTACGTGTCCCCCACCGCCGAGCACATGAACGGCTTACTGTGAGTGTGTGTGTAGTGGTGGTGCAATGGGCTGCAGTTGATCCGTGATCCGTACAGATCCCCCACCACAGTTTGGTATAATTGCAAAGTATAGCCATCACAGTGTTTTGAAGCACTGAAGGTGGAGGATTCACGCCAACGAGGCACGTCGAATCCCAAACAGTCAATCTGGGATGCTCACGTTGCAAAAAGCAGAAGGAATAACTGCATGCGGTGTTCTTCGGTCTTTTATATTGAATAATGTCATCAGGATTAGGATTATCTGAAGCATTCGGACACAACAGCACGACCTCCAGTGCAATTTTGTTTTTATAACAGTCCATTTTATTTCTATAGCCCTTAATCACATTGCAGTCTCAAAGGGCTTTACAGCCTTTGTTTCACATGGAAACAAACAACACCTCCTTAACCTACTCCTCCCCCAGTTCTACAAATTATCAGTAACAAGAGGCTGATGATTATGTTTTGTTAAGTTATAATAATATAGAATTGGCTCTGCCAACACAGAAAGATCCCTAGACTGGAACATGCCTGTTGCTAAGCAACCAATAAACATCTTCCTGCACACTAGCTTCCTACATTGTGTTAGTGTTAATACACTTTTGTTTAATTCATTTAATTAATGGACTTTACTGCAGGCCAGCTACATTGCATCTTTCCTTCCTTCCCTTCCTACAATGTGTCCTTCATGAGGACCATTTAGAATTGCACTCAGATGTGATTTGTGTAATATGTTCATATTTGAGGTGCAAAGTTTGTTAATCTCAGATGAATGTTGCAACCTTGCACTTCCACGGTCAGCTACAGAGTGACAGACCTTCATTCATTTCAATGAGCGCTGGGCGACTATGGGTAACGGGCGGTGAAAACATCAGCCGGCTACTTAGTGGCCAGCGTTCAACGCTCATGAAACATCAAAAGTTTAGTGTATCCACTAAACAAATGTAAAATGTTACCAAATGTTGTATAGTCCCATATAGCTCTATAGCAGCACTTATGGAATGATTTCAATAAAATCACTAACAAGTGTTTTAAGTTCTATATAGTGCTACAAGCCTGCTGATATGAAAAAGCATTCACACCAGTGTGTGTGTGTGTGTGTGTTTATAACCCATGCCAAACAACAACACTTACCATGGGAGACTTGAATGCTCTCCTATGCCTGTTTTCCCGTAGGTGTTATTGGTTAGAAGCTCAATTCCTCAGTGCTTCACTGTAATTCATTTAGATAGGCAGTGATCTTTTCTCTCTACTGTACATTGTAATCAGTGTGTCTCCTGTCTGCCCACCTCCAGACCTGGGGATGAGGCCATCATGGTAACGGACCTGCTGGACCTCAGCCTGGTGTCGTCGTCCTCTGTGGCCAGCGCTCCTCCGGCCATGACAACCTGTGGCTCCTCCAGCAGCCTGGCAGGCTCCTCCCCCCCGTCCTGCGCCCCCTGCCTGCCCGTGGAGGTCCCCACCTCCTCATCGTCCTCGTCCCTGTGCCTGAGAGCTAGCGCCGACCCCGCTGACCCCAGCGCCCTGCCATACTGCACGCCACACACGCCGCTCTCTGCCCCGCTCTCTGCTGAGCCTTCTTTTGTGAGTTCACTACCCCACCCGGCTCTCCAGAGGTGCCCTTGATTCCCGCTTGATAACAGGGCAAGACAGCGTGGATTGTTGGCTTGTTTTCAGCTGCCGTGCGCCAGCTCAGGCCCACTCTTATGCTATTGGACATCCGTTATAAGAATGCAGGCAGGCGTAGATGTGTTCAGTCTGTGTTGATTTGGTTGTTGTCGCATGAAGAGGCAAGTCCGTGTTCAAAGCAGCCCAACATGGAGAAATGTGTGTGATGAATGGAACTGCTGATGATTAGATGTAAGGCCAGAGAGTCATGTAGCAGTCAGACTTACCTGGTTTTAATTTCTTCGAGTCATTTGACAGGGGTGTGATTACCTCAGCAACCGCCCGGTAACTAGTGTTTGGGACATAACCCCACACTCTCCACTGCCTTAGAGTCCAGAAGAGGGCGGAGAAAGCATGTCGGAGTCGGCCAATCATATGCTACCCCCTACGGCAACCAGCCTGGGAAACCTCTCCTCTCTGGATATCACCAACGATGACGAGCTACCCACTGACCCCAGCAACTCCTCTGACACACAGGAAGAGAGTGAGTGTGTTTTGGCCGAGTGTGTTTTTAAGCTACTTGACCTTAATGCATGTATGGTATGGTGTATGTTGTTTTTATTTGTGTTCAAATAGCAGGCAAACTATTGTGAGCCTCTCTCATTGGTGATGCCAGTTCATACCATGTGTTCTATGAACTCAAGTGGCAATTAGATTGTTCGACTGATATAATAGAACATTAGAGGACCGTAAAAGGAACCGCACTACATGTGGCTTTAGGGCAGTGTTTCCCTACCCTGGTCCTGGGGACCCACTGCCCTGCATGTTTAATGTCCATCCATCCATCCATCTTCTCCCGCTTATCCGGAGTCGGGTCGACGGGGCAGCAGCTTCAGCAAGGGACCCCAAACGTCCCTTTCCCGAGCAACATCAGCAAGCTCTGACTGGGGATCCCGAGACGTTCCCAGGCCAGTTTGGAGATATAATCTCTCCACCTGGTCCTGGGTCTTCCCCGAGGCCTCC
>JAODTR010009384.1:24874-29760 GCA_025399935.1 Amblyopsis rosae | reverse complement strand
AAGTCCACACAACCAAGTCCGTATGACACGTAAACATAAAACTACAGTATTTAAGTCCACACAACCAAGTCCGTATGGCACGCAAACATAAAACCACAGTATTTAAGTCCACACAGCCAAGTCCGTATGACACGCAAACATAAAACTACAGTATTTAAGTCCACACAACCAAGTCCATATGACACGCAAACATAAAACTACAGTATTTAAGTCCACACAACCAAGTCCGTATGACACTCAAACATAAAACTACAGTATTTAAGTCCACACAACCAAGTCCGTATGACACACTGAAGACTTGAACCACTAACCTAATGTAATACATGGGGCCCACAAGGCCATTGTGTGTGTGTATCCTCTTTTTATCTCTCCTATGCTATCTCTCAAGTCGTTTGTCACTGTCACACCTCTCTCTCTCTCTCTCTCTCTCTCTCTCTCTCTCTCTCTCTCTCTCTCTCTCTCTACCCTTTCCTAAAGAGACCTGCTGTCGTAGCTGAGCTGAGGGCTGTGGACATTTAACCACACGCATGCACACACACACACACACAGTTCACAGAGGAGGGTCGAGTGTCGAGACCCAACAGTGGGACCATACAGTATCTTCCCACTAGCCTTGTTGTATGTGGTGTATGTAGGAAACTGTGTGTTCTGCCCTAGTATTTAAGATGTAGGCATTCATTGGGTGAATAGGGAGGTGAGAGTGTGGGTTTTATTGATGTTATATTCATAGTAACATTTGTATTTATTGTATGTTGTATATCGTTTTATGAATAGATAGTGTGTCAGTGGTCATGCCATGGGCACACAAATCTGCAGTCGTGCTGCAAACTTAAAGGTATAGTTGGAAGCTAATACTTTTTGTCAAATAGCTAACTGTTCTCTCTGCGTCCTGACAAAAGAATCAAGTACTTCTACACAGGCCTGGCTCTGTAAGTAGGAACACAAACAAAGTGGTGCAGACCACACACAACAACAGTATACTAGCCTCCCCAATGCATTTCCAGTGTGTAGGGCGGAGCTTCTGGCATTGAAGAGAGAGGTGTTTTAATTTGAGTTCTAATATAGCAAGCGAGAATGACCATACCTTTTAAAAATACCTACAATTCATTTCCGACATCACCATCTTTTAAACTTGGGTGATAACATGTTTTATGTTCTCAGAGTCAGGACCATTTGAATAACTCGGGGGGGGCTTTATTGACCCAGTGCATATCAGCAGTCCTAGTTTTTTTATTTTTTTCATTTTTTTTTCCACACTTGCTGGGGCGGCATGCAGTTACAGCCTGGGAATCTTATTGTTTGAGATAAGGGCAAATCTTAATATATTCAAACCCCTATATATTCTGACCTCAATGTGCTTAAATCCTTCACCTTTTTTTTTTTTTTTTTTTTTTTTTTTTTTTTTTTTACCGCAGTCGAGGGAAACTTCTAGATTAGATATCCGGGCTTTCCTGTACCTCTCCCAGTTCCCCCTCACTCGCATTCTTATGCACACATGAAGCACACACACACACACACACACACACGCGCGCGTGTGCACGCACACGCACACACGCACACTGTTACTCCTGAGCGAAGCAGATAAAGCAGGTGTTAGTAAAGAGTTTTTCCTGGACCAAATGAAAACCGTTTATCAGACACATTCCCCTTCCTCCACAGAGCACCAGCGCACGCACGCGCACACACACACACACGCACACACCAACCCTAGATAAAAGCAGTCTGAGCCCAAGTTAAACATGGGTGATTAGTTGTGTAAGGATCTGTAAAGAGAGGTGCTTGTGTTCCTACAGCAATCGCACCCCTCAAACTCAAGTCAAGTGACTGAATGCACAGGGGACACACGTGTGATGAGAAGGATCTAAGGTGACCTACTGTACGCTACCACAGTCATCTACAGGAGTAGAGAGAATATGGAACAGGGTAAACTGTGCAAAAAGAGCCCAGTGTAGTCTGTACTAATGGGTTTGTTAATTTATCTAATCCAATAAGTACTGTACTGAGCAGTACAATACATTTCCTACAGTACGTGGACAGTCACGCTGTTTATCACAGCTTCTAAAGGAACCATACCTGCGCTGCAGAAGCTAAAGTGACGTCGATGAAACCATTGATTGTTACGCCTACGAAGCTCGTAGTCCGCACAACTTCCACCTTGGTACCTTGACAAGCGACCTCACCACTTCTTAGCACTCCTAATGAAGTCCTGCACTTACTTCTCATGCTCTTATCTCACTATTTATAAAAAATAAATGAAAATTGCACTTTATTAGCTAGGCCATTACCTATTGCACTTTATTAGCTAGGCCATTACCTATTGCACCTTATGTTTGACTATGTGGTAATAGGTATAATGACATTATGCTGCATTTGTTCTATTTAAAATATTGTTTGCTTATAATTGCTGGTATACGACCTGTCCAACTACTGACAAATGTGCTACATGTAAGTCGCTTTGGATAAAAGCGTCTGCCAAATGCAGTAAATGTAAACTTAATTTTACACGCCAAGGTTACTTTGGCAACCAGTCTCAGTGTACAGCTAATAGGCCAGATTAGCCTGCTACCACAGAGAACCACTGAGATCATTGGAGTTAGGCAGCATCTCTCACTCCAGGCTGTCTTTGATGGAACAGTCGTTAGACGGGCTCAGAAGATGATTTTAGGTCCAACTGTCCTCCGTCGTAAGTACAAGCTTCTTCCCTCAGGCCAGGCGCTTTAGAGTCCCCCAGTGCAGGCTCAACCACATTAAGATCTCTGTCGTTGTCCCCCTGTTCATCAAAGCCCTAAGTGGCTAACTCATCTAACGCTGCTTTCATAAATTATTTACTTTATTTTACATTCATTATGACTCATTATTGATTAGGTTTTTCACTCTTACATGTATTCCGGAGAAAGATTGTTGTTATTCTAACTCGATCGAAACAAAATCACCTCTCCATTCAATGTCATAGGATCAGAAGCTCCGCCCCACACATTGGAAACATATTGTGAAGATTAGGATTTTGTTGTTTGGGTTCCTATTTACTTAGCCAGGGTGTGAAGAAGTACCAAATAATTTTTTCAGCACACACAGGGAATGGCTAGCGGGCTGAAGAGACGTTTGGTGAATTCGACAAAAAGTGTATTATATTACAATCGTTTAATACAGTATACAGTACCTCTTATGCACATACTGTATTATAGTGGGATTTTGCACAGTGGGCAGTGTACCATTTGTCGTTTGATGACAAACCTGATGACGTTGATGACGCGTGCAATATAGCGTAGGCTTATTACTGTGTGTTGGGCATATGGTACTGTATGTCTGTGTAACTGGTTAGCCGGTAGCGCTGTGCAGTAAGCTACGCACACCTCAGGAACGCTCTAGTGATGTATGCTAGAGCTCTTGGGCTTTGGCTTCCCTTGCTAATGCATTCGCTCTGTTATCTGTTAGGTCAACACCGGGGTTCAAAACCACAACCCTCCGGTGTCGGACTCCCAGCCGGAGGGTTGTGGGTTTGAACCCCGGTGACACTCTTGTAAGCATCCTTGAGCAAGATGCAGAACCCCCCCCCCAACTGCTCCCGGTGGTTGGTCGCACCTTGCATGACAGCAATCGGTGTGTGAATGGGTGAATGTGAGGCAAAAATACTGTAAAGCACTTTGGACAAAAGTGCTATATACATGCAGTCCATTAGCCATTTATCTGTGAGAGTGGGGTTCAAGTTCCGGGTGGAGCAGACCTCCGTCACATATCATGTTGTTTTGCTTGCACTGTACTGTGCAGTACTCATGCAACTAAATATATGTATTCCCCCTAACCTCAATTGAGCTACATCTCTGGTTGAAATATCTCATACTAATTAAGTAATATGATTTCAGATTGAATATTCCTCTACTGTAAAATCTCCAGTATGTTGTTGTTCTAGAGAGGTACACATGCATCTACATTTCCCCTTTAAATCCTGCATTCTGTGTTAGATGCACTGCATACCACCTTCTTGCTGTAGTAATGTATTAATCAGAATTAGCTGATTAATCAAGCTTGCGTTTTCCAGGTGATCTCCCAGCTGCGTATCCTGAGCCGCTCCGTGGCGTCCGGGTCAAAGTTTGACAGGGAGCTGTGGTCGAACGGTCTTTCGCCTGTCCTCAACCTGTGGAAGAAGCTCAACCAGGTCGGCAGTACCCCTCTCATCTCCCCCTGTTTATTGACACTGCTGTTGGTTACCGCGGATTCTTAGCAGTTATGCTAATCATTGTTTTTGTAGATATGCACAATTTAATATAGATGCAGTGAATCAGTAGAGAGGGTGCCTTCATGGTTTATTCACAGAAGCTTATGACATTACTACATGTCTTTACAGATGGTTTCAATATCAAAACGTCAAAACAGCCTTGATGATAACATCCTCTTCTAGAATATGTATCTCTATCTTTTTCTCTCTCTGCCTGCTTATGAGCCTGGTATGTTTATTGTCCGTAACATCAGTTCAGGAATACCCATTAAGGCTAGTGTGTAAACCAGACCAGAGTACGACTGACTAACGTTAGCCAAGTAATAGAAAATGGTAATTATCCAACACTTACTGTAGCTGCTTTAATATAGCTTTATTTTCTATTTCTATTGTTCTTTTTTCAAGTCGTGTTCACTTTAACACTACTCTTTGTGTTTGTTTATTGCTTTGCTTACAAGCCAATAATGAGTCTGAATAATAACGTAGTGGAAGCTAATTGGAAATTAGCGCGCCGCTGTGCTATCGCCACCGGTTAGCTTGCGCCAACTGCACTGCCGTGAGGGTGGTTGCTTGGAGACCGGCACCTTTTTAGAAATCAAGATTACATGTGCATGCACGTTAAATTATTTAGCCTTCGCTATCCTCTGTCGCTCATTCTCTCTCTCCCTCT
>JAODTR010009384.1:7374-22374 GCA_025399935.1 Amblyopsis rosae | reverse complement strand
GCATATGTGCAATGAGTCAGTGCAGGGTCGCTGTGGAATAGTGAAGACAAGTTTCTACTTGTTTCCTGATGTAAGATTATTGAGGAGATTGTATTCCACATTATTTGAAGCCTTTGTGTAAACGGTATCTGTTCTGTGAAATGGAGAAGTTCTATTCCCATTGAAGGGGCCATGAGCAGGAACTAACTTGGGCCGGAAGCTGGGCTCCGGTACATAGGAGCTGTGCTTTCATTAGGCAAACCTTTAAAAACAATGTTGCGGGGGTCTCCCTGCAAATAGTATACAATCTTCCGGTAAAGCACATGTCTTACACACTATTGCTGTCCTTCATAAGCACACAGTGCTGTGTCTCCAGGCCCTGATTAGCCTAGTGATTCATTAAGTTCTGCTCTTTGATTGGTCAGTCACCAGAGCCTGTAGCGTAATGTCTAAATCCATCCTACTACATCCTATTAGTAGAATGGATCCAGAGCTTCCATCATTAGGCTTGACTGACCCAGTCGATCCTCCTACTGCATACTAATAGTATGTGCAGTCTTAAAAGCTGCTCTACTTAGCATCTTATATCCCTTGTTTGACCATTAGATGGCAGCACATGTATTTTAACAATCACTCTAAACCCTCCCTGTGCTTCCAACACAGAACATGCATGTAATTTATCTCGCTACAGAGTTTGAAATGGTAGGCTACTATTTCCGATAGGCTGCAATGCTTTAAAAATACAATAGAATAGGCTACTCACGGAATGGAGAAGTAGGCTAACAATGATAAGAGAAGAGTCGTTTTTCATCTTTTAGAGCTCTCCATCTGTGGAAATCTTTTTCCACATAGAAATATATATTTCTGTTTCACGTTTTTCCTTGTCCCCATATTCTTGCCAAAAATTAGGAATACTGGGTTTTACTTCACGAAGAAATGTGCTTCGCATCGGCGTTTGCCATTTTTCAGTGTTCTGACAGATCTGCTGTGCAGAATCAGAATTACACTGCAGGCTCATTGGCTCTGATCCATGTCTGTCAAAGTAGGTGGAACTTCCAAATGCGGTCCGTACTCAACAACAACAACAACAACTGTGGAAATGGCTATATCAACAATAGTGAGAGGTGGTCATGAAAGGTGTTAAGGTCTGAGGATTACATTTAAGTAACCCTTTTCATATAAAATATGTGTTTAAACAATGTCGAAATATTAGGTAGGTCAGCTTTAACATTCTGAACCATGGAAAGAGAGAGTTACGCCAATGGAAGTTAGAAATGTTCAATGGTCACATGGTCCATGGAGAGGCAAAACAGTTCCAGGAAGTGCTTTATGGGCAATATGAATCAGTATATACAGATATATAAGTAAATTTTTTAGTAATTATTAGTCAATAAATGCATTTACATTTACAAAATAATTTATAAAGGGTACTTTTAATATTTGCAGCTAACTTCTGGAAACTGTTTTGAGGCTCCACGATCCGTTATTGCCGTGGAAAAAAGCAGTCCATTAGTGTGAACGGAGTTTACGCAACTCTCTCTTCTACGTGGCTCTGGATTTTCATATGCAAAGAGTTCCGCCGGGGTTCGCAGATACACACGCACACACTCATATTCACACAGAGACTTCAGAGACCATCATACAGTAGGTAGACAAACGCTGACACATAGACAGCTGCTTGAAGGCAAGACACACACACAGGCCCGACTGTGTTCAGGTGAAGGATTTGGAGGTGGGGGTGGTTAGTGTTCGCCGCTCAAGTCAGATCTGACAGAATCACAGAGTACTGCCTTTAGCTCAAAGTAGAACCGGAGACTGATGCTGTTAGTGTACACGCTGAACAGCTGGATCGGCACTGATGTGTCTTTACAGGCCTCGTTGGCGCAGTAGGCAGCACGTCAGTCTCATAATCTGAAGGTCGTGAGTTCGAGCCTCACACGGGGCACATTTTGTTAGAGTATGTGATGTTCAGAAAGACAATCTCACGGTATGTTACACAGTCACACAGCTTCCAAGGGTGTCTTTGTTTGCTGCATGCTAACCGGTTAACCCTGGCTTTTGTAGTGTCTCTTTGTCAAATCACAACAATGACCACCTCTCCGTCCTCCTATTTCAGTGCCCTTTGACCTGGCAGAACAAGTGGGAGGGGCCAGAGGAGCCGTTGCAGTACCTCAGGGCTGTTGTAACACGAGCTGTTGCCATTCAGGTAAAGCTACCTAGCACTGGTTAATAACTGGTTAACACTGATTAACGCTAGCTAACACTGGATAACGCTACCTAGCACTGACTAACATTGGTTAACGCTACCCAGCACTAGCTAACACTGGTTAACGCTACCTAGCACTGACTAACATTGGTTAACGCTACCCAGCACTGGCTAATGCTACCTAGCACTGGCTAACTCTGGTTAACGCTACCTAGCACTGGCTAACATTGGTTAACGCTACCCAGCACTGGCTAACGCTACCTAGCACTGGCTAACTCTGGTTAACGCTACCTAGCACTGGCTAACATTGGTTAACGCTACCTAACACTGGCTAACGCAACGCAGCACTGGTCAACACTGGCTAACGCTACCCAGCACTGTTTAACACTGGCTAACGCTACCTAACACTGGCTAACGCTGGTTAACGCTACCTAGCACTTACTAACATTGGCTAACGCTACCTATTACTGGTTTACACTTGCTAACACTGCTTAACGGTACCCAGAACTGGTTAACACTGCTTAACCCTATTCAGCACTGGTTAACACTGGCTAACGCTACCCAGCACTGGTTAACACTGCTTAACACTACCTAACACTGGCTAACGCTTCCTAGCACTGGCTAACACTGGCTATCGCTACCCATGGTGTTTTCCGATGCTACAGTAAGTTATAATTATCCCTTGAGGAATTGTTCTCTTGGGACAGCGTCTTATTAGAGGGCTATCTGTGTTCTGTGGTAATTAGCTCTGGAACACATGCACCCATGTTGCAGGGTACAGCTCAGGCTTAACAGAAAACCTCCACAAAATATAGTCTCGAATGTGGGAGTTCAGGAAAGTCTTATATGGTGTGTTCATGTGAAGAGGGTCTTCGGGGTTTCCACCTGACAAATAGCCACTTTGAGTAGCACTGCTCTACACCTACAGGGAACCTTTTTACATTAGCCAGGGATGGAGAATCAATCTAGACACGGGGCTGATGGAGAGAGAGGGTGGCTCAGCTCATTGTTAGCAGAGTGGAGGGTTATTCTCAAAGAACAGGGTCTTAGGAAGTGTCTCTCATGGTTAGGTGCCGGGTATTACCTAGTGTTCCTGTTTGCCTGCTATAGAAATATCTCTCTGACATGTGCTGTATGTACACACACACACACACACACACACACACGCAAATAGAAACGCACATTTATGAAAATAAATACATATGATATGTCAATAAACTAAATAATAGCTTAAATCTAACTATCTATTGCCTCTGATCAGAGCTCTGTGTGTGTGTGTGTCCAGTTAGCCAATCAGGCTAATACAAACGGAGCAGGCCAGGCCTCCTGATTAGCAGTGTCGCTAATGAGCTAACAGCGCAGCGGTACACGCGCAGGATGACCTTGGAATGCACGCACACCAAACGTGCACGCACATACGCACGCAGTGCAACATATACGGCACCACACTGTCACAGTGCATTGTCAATGCCCAAAGCCCTCCTTGTGTGCAGTGCGTGTGCATGGATGTGCACATATTTTGCAGAAGATCGGATCAGAAGTTTGCTCGTTTGGGCCTGTAGAGTATTTCTCAGCAGTGTTATTCAGCTGACCGTTACCTGTTTGAACATAACCACAGTTATGTCACGCTCAGTTATAGCTCAGAAAAGACAGACACAGAATGCAGAGTCGTACAGGGCTTGTAGGAACTGCTCACTTGATCTTCGGGCTTACTGTTTTACACTTTAAGGCAGCAGAATCCCTCTGTGTGCAGTCATTATGGTACCATGTGCTGTGCTGTTATTTTCATAGCAATACTGAGCGTTAATAAAGCCCCTGACTTTATACTGTTGCTTCCTACCCTCAGTAAAGCGACATGCTGATGTCTCTGAAAGGTTGCTGAGTTTGTGAAGCAAAGCGTCACTATCTCTCTCCAGCTTGTGTGTCTCAATAGAGAGACCATGTCACTTCTGAATTATGGAACCTTAGTTTGGAAAAAATATGTATGGTAGTCAAGAGCGATAATACAATTATTTTTACACATATGGTGTTTGACTAATTAAAAGCTAATTGTTCAAGTAAATAATGTTGCAGTTGGTTGTAAAACTATAAAGTAATCTTTAGTTTTGTGTGTAACCGCTCAGTGAACTACAGATTTCATCTCGGCCAACACACGTCACCAAAACAATGCTCTCTTCGGCTTGAGGATTGTGGCGCGAAATTGTCATGACACTTACGCGACACAGGGTTTGTAGTGTTACTAATTACATATTTTCACAGTCTTATACTTTAACAAGTGCACGACAAACTGAGACTTTCTTGACTCAAAGAATTCTCTTTTAAATAGTCAAACATACGTGTGCTTCGTGTCACAATGCAAACGGGATCTAAAACAAATGTATTCTCGCCGTTGACTACATGCATATTTTTTTCAAACTTAGGTCCCATAATACGGAAGTGACTTCGACTCTCTGCAACAATAGGCTACTGCCGTGGGCGTGTCTGTGCGTGACGCGTGAACTAACAGAAGTTGAAAGCACGACGACGGTCACAAAATGCAGGAACCAAAGCTTGAATCACATCCATGTCCATCTGAACGACAGTGTGTAGGTTTATAGGTCAAAGGCGCTGCTACTGTAACGTGAAGTGCACACATGCTATGTATAAATGTGAATGCATTTATTTTTATGATAAAGCACACTAATGGCTACACATTCTCCCCTCTCTCTTCTCTCTCTAACCCCTTCATCTCTCCCTACCGATTACAAACACAAGAACCATATTTATAGCTGTCTACTTTTGACAGACCTCCTCGGTTAGCAATCTGATGCAGTTGTGAAAATAGCACAGCTCTTTCAGGTTCATTCTAACAACATAACTGACCAGACACCTGAGAAAGTAATACTGTATTTTACGATCTTGGAGGTCCTTCAGCCAGCAACTTAATTTTTCTGTGTGAGAAATGCAAGACATTACACAATACCTACGTTATATGCTATTAAATCCTTATTGTGTGAACATTTGTTTGCTACTGGGCGATATTGAAGTGGACCAGAGGGAAAATCCACCATAGTGTGCCCATATCTTTATGCTGAAGACCCATGGTGTGTGCCGAGGTGCAGCAAACCATTACACAGTTTTTCCTGAGAGGCATCTTGCCCAGTCCACCTAAAGTTACGCAGTACAATAGTTTTGGTCCCGGACAGGGAGGGGCAGTGACGAGAGGTGCCATTCCCTCTATTACAATATGTCAGTGCATCCAAACGGATTTAGAAGTTATTGTATTACATAATGCTGCTTTAAACTATACCCAATATATTGCATTGAAACGAAAACAGTTTTAGTGTTTGTGAAGTGTCTTATTTTCTTTACAATGCAGTGGCATTAGTGCCAAGGCAATTTTGTTTGAAATTCCACCGTTTGAACCGAAGTCAATGAACTGCGTTCTCATTACGTTTGTCTTCGATCGCTCACATTTAGGGTGTGACTCCTGCATTAAATCTGCAAGCATTTAACTTCTTATTAGGTTTACTTCTTATGTTTGTTTGCTCATCTCTGTGTGTGTGCGTGTGTTGGCGTGCATGCGTGTGTGTGTGTGTGTGTGCATGCGCAGGGCTGGGTGGAGCGTGCAGGCAGACGAGCACTACTGTCAGATACACTGGATCTGTCTGACCTCTTCCATCCTGACACCTTCCTCAACGCCCTGAGACAGGAGACAGCCAGGTACGCGTGTGTGTGCACGTGCAAGTGTGCGTGTGATAGAAATCCTGTGAACCTATAAAGAAAGCTTTGGCAATGTCAACTGTTTCATTAGAACATAAAATATGCAGCTATTATTATTATTATTTCTACTATTATTGATGCCTCTTTGTATGTTTAAAAAAACAAAAACAACAACAACTCATACCTAAACTCATACATGGAAATTTTCACCTCATGTGTATTCACCATGAAAATAGCATTTGAATATTTGTTACTGGAAGGTGATATTCATCATTCTAGGTTGGTCATCAGCAGCATCAATAATGACTTTGACATGTTGCTTTCTTGACCAGAGAGTTATAAGGCCCTATCGCACCAGCAAATGCGACGTCTTTCAGATGGAAACAGTTGCTGTTTTATAAAGATTATTATTATTGTGTACTTATGTCTGGCAGCTTTGGTGCTGCTGCTGTAGACAGTCTGCTCTAGCTCGCTTTCACTTCGAACACTAGCAGATAGTCGTTTCCTCTGAGAAGCGTTGTCTTATTACTTACTTGGCCAATGTGCCACTCTGGTGTATATGTTATGCCCAAAACACACCCATGAAGAGAGTAAGGATAATCCTTTTGAGCAGTTTCTTCTACCGGTAAATTAGCAAAAGCGAATTTGGTCACGCCCTGCGCTTAGATAATTAAAATAGGGCCCATATAGCTTGATCTTATGTGGAAATTTCATATTCCGAAGGTCCTGAGTTCTAACCTTGGAGTAGGGGTGATCTTTTAAACGGGTTATACCAAAATCAATCCTGAGGTCAGTTGGTTGAAAACAACAGGGACTCAACATTTTGAAAGCATTCGGACCTGAATTAGAAGAGAGCTGGAAAGGTCTCGCGTGGGTGGTCCTTCGTTGCCCGTGAATTACTAGAACAGTGAGAACAATGATTGATTAACACTAAATGCTGTTATAAAGTAGGACCATCAATCTCTGCTGCCTACGAGTACTGTGCGTTTTGGTGAGTGGACCGCAGCAGTGTTTTGTAACAAAGGTCTTGTGCTCTCAGATCCATGGGCTGTTCCATGGACAGTCTGACGTTTGTCACGTCATGGAGGAGTCCTATCACAGAAGCCAAGCTGCAAGTCAAGGTGGAACCCCCCCCCTTGCCTACACGCGCACGCACGCACGCACACACACACACACACAAACACACACGTTAACCTTAACCTTCACACACAGTTGGTATTAAACCAGATGCGCAATGATATGGGATTTTAACGAGACTACACTAGCGATTGAGATTCATTGCCTTTAATATTTAGAGCTTGACATTTTCCTTAAGTGTTTCTTATACTAAGTGCTGAGGTTCAGAGACAGAGAGATTGAGTGAGAGAGAGCAAGAGAGATGGAGAGGGGGAGAGAGATGGAGAGACGTGGGTGTGAACTATTAACTGGGAGGTTGCAGCTGCAAGAGAAACAAACGGCGATGAGGCTGTTTGACTGACCTGAGCTGAGCTTCTATGTCCTTTCCTGACCTGCACTGGAACATCTGAGTCACTGATCTGACCTAGACCTCTCTCTCTCTCACTCTCTCTCTCTCTCTCTCTCTCTCTCTAACAAACAGATGATCGCGCATACAGGCTCAAAGTACATTCAAGCTAGCAGACCAACTCTGTTGGCCTTTGAGTCTATTAGTGCATCATTTGCAGAGTCGGGGAGGCCGTCATTAAAACTCACACTAGAACACTTCTCACTAGAGCAGGGTTGAAACGGCATCGTTAAACCAAACAAACAGTGTGCCGTGTGCTTCGGTGAAGCAGCAGATAAATTCACTCCCATTACACTAACGGGGGAAAGGGATGGGGCTGACCTTTGACCTGTGCTTCCGCCGTGGTGGGCTGCGTATAGGTCGGGGGTCTCCAGCTGGAGGGCTGCGGCTTTGACGGAGCACGCCTGTCGGAGAACCAGCACGACTCTTCCAGCGTGTCGGCCGTGCCGCCCTGCTACATGGCCTGGATGGCTCACGTATGTCCAGTACACTACACGCCGTGTGACATGTCTAGCCGGAGATGCTGGAATAATAACAAAGATGGGGCGCTGTAATGCATTTCAATGGGAGCCAAGGTGGAGCGCTTCCGGCCTCTTGAGCGGGCGTGTTACCAACGGCATTCTGCCTTGGAGGCTGATGTAGGCAGCGCCCAGACAGATTGATCTTACTAATGAAATATACTGAAAATACCCATTAACGCCCCCAGAGAGAAATAATGGGCAATATTATGGTGACACCTCTGGACCTCCCCATTGACTTGAACGCTGGGTCGCTCTGGTTTGCATAGAGGGTGATACGTCCCCCCCCCGCTCCTTGCCGTCCGTTAAACCCTCTCTGTAGAATTCCAATGCGGAGCTAGCATCCCCGATGACACGCTGCTGTCATCAATCTATCAGAATGTTGTTTGCTAACGATGAATGACTGCTGTATGACCAAATATCTCCCCGTGGCCCGCTGACTGCCTGTTCCCTGTGCGTGCTGAATACGTAACGCAGCACAGGCACCATATACAGGAGCAGAAACAAAGTGGTGCAGACCAAACCTCACAACAATAGCCTTGCCCCATCAACCAGCTTTCTCCATTTGGATAAAATTGTATGCTAAATAATACTGTATATTCCAGTGTATCTTTGAAACGGACGAATTTCTTCATATGAGAAGAATTAATGAGGCATAATCTGAATGTTGTGAGCCTCATGCTTGGCAGATGTTTACAGTTGGTGCTTCGCTCTATGCCAAACCACTAGTGGGCAATATAAACTGAAATGCAATTGGTAACACTGAAGCTATAAAGGACCCTATATCGTCATAAGTCACCATTTTGAAGAAGATTAGTCCAGTCATTTTATGATTTCAGGTTCACATGGCTATACTGTACACGTGTGTGTGTGTGTGTGTGTGTGTGTGTGCGCGCGCGCACGCTTTTCCATCGCAGGGCTCCCGCACCGCCTCCACCCTACCAGCAGAGGGCATCTGGCTGCCGGTATACACCAGCTCAGAGAGGGTGAAGGTGGTGACACAGGTGTCCCTCCCCTGTGGAGCCGACCCCAGCCAGTGGATCCAGACCGGAGCGGCGCTCTTCCTCAAACAGCAGTGACGCGTCACACGACGCCATCTTGGTGAGGTATGTTGCTCATGCCGTCCACGTACTGTGCATGCATCATCTAGCACAGTGGTCCTCAACCACGCGATCTACTGCCCTGCATGTTCTGCGCCTACAGCATGCTATGTTCTGTAGCTGTTTCAACGCGGTTCGGGCCTTTCGTCCGCACGCAAACGGTGTCTACAATCATTAAGGACGGAGTTATAGCCAAGCTCCTTCCAGGGTGAAGGTTTTTAAAAAAAAAACGTCCGCGTTCACAAGTAGACAGGGAATGTTTTTTGGCTTGTAACGTCAGCTTGTGCGCCGTTACATCCTTTGTTTACGTAAGGTGTTTTTCTTAACAGTCTTGAAAGAATACAATTGCGTGTTCATGCAGGTGGAGATTATTTTTCTTAAACTGTGCTGTATGGCTGTAAGAGTTGTATTTATTTATTTTATATATTTTTTTGAATGTGTACCCGTTTACTAGCCAACCTAGCCGAATCACTATTCACTATAATCACTATATAGGCTACAGAATGCATTATCAGTTTGCAAGTAGGTACTATATAAGTTCTACACAAGCCCCCCATGAAGCTTGTCGTGAGGTTCTGTTTAACTGTGGCCTATGGCTCGCAGACTAGCACACTAACAAGCAACGCCATGGCCAACGGAAAGTGAAATGGCCTTTACGTTGTTAAACACACTGGGGAACCTCACTTTTGAAGTGTAAAAAGGCCCGTCCATTATATGAGAGGCCGATGAGTGCTTTGACCTTAATGTTAATGTTCCCGATTACACTGGCGATTACACCGTCCACCCCTCGTTTAACCTCCCAGTCTTGGAGTCTCTGGTTGTCATGGAAACAGCTAACAGGCCATGACTGTAAGGCACACTCCAACGTCTTGGTCGTAGCGGCCCGGACCCCCCTAATGGTCCTCCCGAGCTCACAGGTTAGAAAACGTGTACGCGTAAATACAGTGTGGAACGCACGTGATAAGTGAAGAACAGCCACCTCTATCTACAGTGGCCTCAACACTAGTAAATTGCGCAATTACCAAATTGTAACGGGATATTGGTGTCGGTGACATGAGCCCACTGTACCGTAGCTTGGTGTATTCAGACATAAAATATGTATGGTAGTCAATGCTGATAATACAATTATTTTTAGATCCCGTTTGCTTTGTGACACGAAGTACACATATGATGTTTGTCCATTTCAAGTCAAGAACGTTGCAGTTTGCTGTGAAATTATAAAGTAAACTTTAGTTTTGTGTTTAATTAACCGCTAGTTCACTGAGCTTTCGTCTCGCACAACACACGTCACCAAGACAACTCTTTCTTCGGAAACTACGGAAGAGGATTAACTACGGAAGAGGATTGTATTATGTATGAGTTCTACAGTCTATGGTGATGTCACAGAGGGTCTGTCCATTTATATATACAGTCTGGTGACGTCACAGAGAGTTTGTCCATTTATATATACAGTCTATGGTGACGTCACAGAGGGTTTGTCCATTTCTAAACCCAGTCTGTGGTTTTCAATCATAATAGCTTTACGTTGCTATGTTCTGCAAATGTACAAATGTTGCTTGTCATCCGTTTTCCTCTGCCATCCACTGGTGCTCAAGGTCTCACATGAATGCCGCACATTGTAGAAGGCGTGAGCCATCATTGATGATTGACAGCGGTGTGCTTTGTGGACGTGGGGTGGTTCAAGGGCCATAGTGATTTTTCTCTTAAATCATGTGCTCCTTCTTTTCTTCTCTCAGGGGTCAGGAGCCAAAATGGACGCCAGGCCAGCAGAGAACAGAGAGCTCGTAATGACCCGGTGGAAAGTGCAGACACTACAACATGTCTTCTGTTTTCTACATTCCTTGTTTGTTTTAGCTAGGTTAGCTAGTTATTCTGTTAAGTAAGTTTTCAGCCTTGAGTATGCATTACTCAAATGTTTTTCCCATTGTCCCACTGTATTTATTCTGCTCAAAATAAAGATGTTTAATTGTAAATTATGTTTTTTGTTAATGATTTGCTCATTTGAAGTGGCTGCTCTCTCTCTCTCTCTCTCTCTCTCTCTCTCTCTCTCTCTCTCTATCTCTCTCTCTCTCTCTCTCTATATATATATATATATATATATATATATATATATGGTATGTAGCAGCGTGACACTTTTTAATGTCTAAATGCTTATTAGATCTTACTGTAGCATTTCTTTTTTAAATTCTCTTATTCTTTCAACCTCCACCTCCCTCTCCTGGACACTATGCTGTGCTCATTCTCCTTGTCTTTCCAGCACGCACACACACACACGCAAATGCACACTCACGTACACGCAAAAGCACACACACGAGCGCAAACGCGCGCACACACACACAGTTTAGCATCTAAACCCAGCGTGACAGCTTGTGATTTGAAGCTGAGCAGGGTGAAGCCATGATGGATTGCCACCGGGGAAGGGGATGGGGGGGGGGGGGGGGGTGCTGGTATGTGTTAGCAGCCAAGCGAAGGTGTGTGTGTGTATCCTGTGAATAAAGTATTTGTTTAGAGGGAGACAAACTAAGAGTAGAAACTTACTAGTAAAACTTGATTGATTGCTTAATTACCTGTGATTGTGTGCCTATGTGGTTTTGTATTTACTTCTGTGCGATTTTGTTTCTCCTGAGTGTGTGTCTGTGTGTGTGTGAGAGAGAGAGAGAGAGACACACAGAGAGAGACAGACAGACAAAAGGATCTGGCTGAAGCATGCGAGGAGTGTATTGTGTGCTCACTGCAGTGTGACAAAATGGGAGTGAAATGGAACAGCGGGTTTAAAAAGAGAGGATTGGATTTCATCAAAACACAGCCCGCTGGGTCAGAGAGGAGAGAGTGAGAGAATGGAATAGCAGAGAGCGATGCAGGTGAGGGGGGGGGGGGCGTCTGGGACAGAGCGAGGGTTAAAGGGAGAGAGATGGATGAGAGGACCCTGGGAAGGAGTGGGGGGGGAACGCTCACATCCTTAGCACAATGCTGCTCTTAACTGTATGTACCACAATGCTGCACGATGACATCACCGTATATGAAGCTAAATAAATCTGCATAATGTGCAATGTGTGTATAAGCACATAGTCTAGTGGTTAGGGTGATTGACTTAACTGTACCTTGAGTGTAATAGAGAAGAACCCCAAATAAACCAGTATGAACCATAACGCAAGATTCGCTATCTGCTCTGTATAGAAGTGTACATTTAACAGTATCGATGAAAATACAAAACTCTCCTATTCAGGTGTTGTACCATACACACTGGCACGGTGTCATTATATACTAGTATGACAGAACTCATGTATCGTTCCAAACAATCGTGGTCGTGTTATTTCCCTGTTCTTGTAAACATTAACGCGGTTTGGTTGACTAGTTATCCTGGGGCTAGAACATAAAGTAGAATCTCATCCAGCTAAATATAGTTAGCAGAGATCTTGTTTCCAAGGGAATAAAAGTGTGTCGTGAGCGCAACTTAGCATGTTGGCCTTTTGAAATAGAAAAGAAAACATACTGTACCATGTACACCACGACATGCATCGTGACACATTGTGAATAATGATTTTGTGTGATCCTTAGCACCCGCAGTGTAATGTAACACACTTTCACAATAATGCTATTTGTCCTGAGGCAACCTTCAAAAAACCTTCAAAGAAAGCAAAGTGCGGGCTGGATGGATTGCAGCCACATACTCTAGTGATGTTTATTCACTAAGGGTTTTATTTAGCTGACTATTGGGCTGAATCCTTCTCTTCTCACTATGGTGTTCGGTTATCTTGCCCCCTCCCTTCCACCTCTCCTCCTTTTATTCCTAGCGCTTTGGCCCTTCCAGCATTGTACCGTCTGAACAATACAAGGCATACAAAGCAGTACACACGGGATCTATAAACGTTGGCATGTTTTATCTTGGTTATCGGCCGAGCACATACTGCCAGTGGTGTAGTCGAGGCTGCCTAATCCGAGACCAGAGTGTCTCGAGACCGAGTCAAGACCCAGAGACTTTGAGGAGTCGAGACAGAGACGAGGCAGAGACCAAGGCAGGGCGAGACCGAGTCAAGACCAGTGCGAGTGCCACACTGCATGATACATGATCAAATGTGGAACTTGAAAACTATAGGCATTTCTCAAATGCATCTTATGATTCACATTCTCATAAAAACACACAAATCTTATTAAGATTCCTCTTCATTGTAGGGCTGGGCGATATGAATTCAAATCAATATCATGATTATTTCAGTTTGATTAATGATGCTAATGTTAATAATGTTATGTTAAATAATGCCCTGTGCAAGTGTCAATGCAACACTACTGGATAAGAGCAAGAAAAGGGATTGGACATAATTTTGTATTGGCGAACCTTTGAGAGGTCTCAACAAAGTTAAGGATAGAAGAGTAAATAAAGCATGGTTGTTATTTGACTCAGCAGGAGTAATATTAAGTGAAATAAATGGATCTACATAAGAACTTGAAACCAATACAGAATGCCTGAGAGCCTTACTGCATTATATTTTGTCACCTAATGTTCTTTACCTAAATAAAGATATTTCCACCATGAATTGATGGGGAATAGGCACAAATTGATGCTTTATAATAGACCAGGTTTACTGCTAATGCAAGTAAACAGACAGGCTACTCATCAGATGCACCTGTCTTTAAAGCCCCTGTTTTCTGAGGTCATTTCTTTGAGAGACTTGTTTAAATAATTTTAACAAGCATCCCAACAATATCAAATGTCAAATTATATTTTCTCCTGGGCCAGATACAGCGGAGCGGGAAGACATTTTCACTCAGGGGTGCTGAAAATTATATATATATATATATATATATATATAAGATGTAGTATAGGTTATAGCACAAATAAGCTACAGTATAGGTTATAACACAAATAACCTATAGTATAGGTTATAACACAAATAAGCTACAGTATAGGTTATAACACAAATAAGCTATAGTATAGGTTATAACAAATAAGATATAGTATAGGTTATAACACAAATAACCTATAGTATAGGTGATTACACAAATAAGCTACAGTATAGGTTATAACACAAATAAGATATAGTATAGGTAATAACACAAATAAGCTATAGTATAGATTATAACACAAATAAGCTATAGTATAGGTTATAACACAAATAAGATATAGTATAGGTTATAACACAAATAACCGATAATATAGGTTATAACATAAATAAGCTATAGTATAGGTTATAACATAAATAAGCTATAGTATATGTTATAACACAAATAACCGATAGTATAGGTTATAACACAAATAAGCTATCGTATAGGTTATAACACAAATAAGCTATAGTATAGGTTATAACAAAAATAACCTATACTATATCTTATTTTTGCAGCAGGCTGCTGTATTTTGCCTATAGGTCCTATAGGCATGACAGGCTACTGTACATGTAAAATTGGCAACACACCGTCTAGAACAGACAAAATATTTTAACGCATGGCTATTTATCCTAGCCTTCTCATTTACGACATGCCACTTAGTGTATCGTTGTCATTTGGAGGCTATCGCAGACTAATCCAGAATTTGACCTAAAACACCAATTGGAGAAACTACCGTATAAGTTAATGTGAGTTTTAAAATGCTATTGGTATATAACCAGCATATAATCACACTGTTTAGTAGCCTGTTTAGTAGCCTAAAAAGGCCTAGGGCACTACCCTCAACCAAAACAATCCCAACACAACCCCGCTGCGCACACACACACACATCACCAAACTCATAGAAAGCATAAACCAAACAAAACCTGACAAGCCAGGTTACGGGCCCACCCAATGGTGTCTCAGCTTGAGATGGCTGGGTTAGGGGCCCACCCAATGGTGTCTCAGCTTGAGATGGCTGGGTTAGGGGCCCACCCAATGGTGTCTCAGCTTGAGATGGCTGGGTTAGGGGCCCACCCAATGGTGTCTCAGCTTGAGATGGCTGGGTTAGGGGCCCACCCAATGGTGTCTCAGCTTGAGATGGCTGGGTTA
>JAODTR010009373.1:12917-29760 GCA_025399935.1 Amblyopsis rosae | reverse complement strand
CAGACAACACAGCCCTCAGGTTCATGGGGGCACCCAAACCTCTCCACCACGATAAGGTGATGGTTCCCGGAGAGGTGCACACACAGTCACGTACAAATGTCGAGGGGCAGGATTTTAGTTCTGTAGTCACCAGATTGATGAAAGATGTGCATAGAAATGATGCTGTTAAGGTTCAGGTTCAAGATTGTTCATCTACTGGCTAATCGGTTCTCTGTGTACAGGACACATTGTGTACAGTTAGGTGGGCACAGGGAACTGCATGAGCAAGAAAGATATTGTGACAATTGGGGTATTTAAACCTGACTACACTACTGACCACAGGCCCTAAGGCACTGTTACGATGGCTTATGGAATCTACAATTCATAATTTGTAAACAAAACACACACAACTGTTTTCTCAAGTGTCTCTTCATGCAAATGAGGGGGGCCTTCAGACCAAAGGAGTCAGAAAAGAGTTGAAGATGAGCAGCATTAAAGGAAATGCATGCATTTTATTAATCAGCAGAGCAGCATGTATAGCCGCACTGTTGATACAGTAATGCCTGTTGCCATTGCCCTGCTCTTAGAGAGTAACTGAACCTGAATGAAAGAGAGGGCGTCAGAATTGGGTTGCTTGAGCTTTTGAAAAATGAAGCGTCGTCCCTTGGCTGAAAGAGGGACAGCCAATGACCTGCTTGCTGGAAATAGCATTGTGACTGTTTCCAGTGCACTGTCTCTATCCCTGGTGCCTCCCTTACGAACCCCTGTGCCGCAGATTGCAGTTAGAGGCTGGAACAGTGGTGTGTGTGTGTGTGTGTGTGTGTGTGTCTGTCTCTCGCTCTCTTAGGTCTCTGCACATTTTCTCTGTTCTGTCTCAGTCCCTGTGTGTCAATCTTCCTTCTAGTTTCTCATCACTCTGTTTTCTCTGTTTGTGGTTGGAGTATCAGGCTATATCTGGGCCACGCTACCTGGCCTGGCCCTGTAGTCAAATTAGAGCAGCATCTACATCTTAACTCTCCAGGGAGGCCAGCTATCACACTTTAACATAAGTTTAAAGTTTAAAGAAGTGTGTTCAAGTAGGCCTACATTACAGTAGTGTGTAATTGTATACTACTACTACTATTACTACTACTACTGTGACTTAGGTTTGGCACCAGGTAAGCTCTACAGGTAAGCTCTAAAGAGTTTGCTTCCTATAACTTATTTTTAATGAGGTATGACTTTATAATAGCCATAAGGTCACCAAATGAATGAATGAATGAAATGCCTTTTCTCCTCTAGCCTAATTCTAATAAAGCTCTGCATGAGCGAACAGGTAATTAATTAGCCCATGTAAAACTGTACACCGGTAAATTTCCTGTTTATTTTGGATCATCACTGATACATGTTGACCGCTGCGCTCTGTGAATGCCTATTAGGTGGTGTGCATTGGGTCTATAGCAGAACTGGAGGAGCTGACCGGAGTCAAAGTAACAGATCTACATCGGGAGAGGTGAGTAAGATAAGCGTGTAGCCCCAAGTGTGTACTGTACTGTGCACGCGCACACAACCTGTGCGACTGACACATTAGGGCGATTTTGTGTGTTTGTGCGTGCTCAGGAAACAGGTGGATTTGGTGTGATGGACAGTTGCACTTGCACTGGTCTTGTGTTGGACGCAAGGCTTTTCCGGAACACATATCGCTTGCTCTTTCTGCAGCGTACTTTGATTACTTTGATTGTAACAGCCTGATAGTCGCTTTAATTGATTGGAGGCAAAGGATTTCGTACTTTTTTAAAAATGATTATTGTGCGCCATTTCTTTTGTGTTAGAAAATATACCAGTGAGTCAGATCATGGAGTATCATCATTAAATGCATCTCTGGTCGTATTTAAAACGTGGTATGAAAATAATGAACGTCTGTTCATCACAAGAGTCGTGCTGTGCTTTCTGGAGATCTCTCACAGATAGCCCTTTTGTTTTGGACCATGCCTGGCAGGCCTGCCCACCAAATCATGGCTATAACGTTACACATTGTTGTGTGGTCTGATAAAGCCTGCTTGAACACTTGGATGGGCCACCCAATATGGCTGCTGACCATCACAAGCCTTCAGCCAACTCCTCCTCCATCTCTCCCTCTCCTTTCTATCCAGCATTGACGGCCTGACCATCCCCTCGCGCTGCGGTAAGGGACAACTGCGGCGGGTCACTGAGGTGTTTGACTGCTGGTTTGAGAGTGGCAGCATGCCCTACGCGCAGGTTCACTACCCCTTTGAGAACCGGAAGGAGTTTGAGGATACCTTCCCGGCAGATTTCATCGCGGAAGGCATTGACCAGACCAGAGGATGGTAAGAGATGGGTGGCTGAAGGGAGGGTGAATACTGACCCATGAATGACTGGATAGAGCAGGTGTTGATGCACAAGCTTCATATATGGGAAGTGTTGTTCTTAATGAGAAGCTATTTTAACTACCAGTTGAGATGTGTATGTTTGCAAACACACACTCTACAGTGCATGCATGTATCTAAAGGAAGCCTATTCAAGTGTTTCCCTGTCTTGTATGCTAGGTTCTACACACTGTTGGTCCTGTCCACAGCCCTGTTTGGAAAGCCCCCATTCAAGAACGTCATCGTCAACGGATTGGTGCTAGCTAGGCAAGTCTTATCATTTATATATTTATTTATTATTATTTGTATTTATTTATTATATAGGTATATCTGGCTGTTCAGCAGCCATTTTGGTAACATCTCTGGCCTGGGCAGTTCTTGACAAGACCCTATCTTAATGAATGGGGAGAGAGCCATAACTGCTCATTGTATGTTCACCAGGACATTTAAAATGCATGTACAAATCTGATAAAAGATAAAAAAAAATTGGCCTAATAGGTTAACGGTTCGGCAGATGATTGGCTCTTTTGGGGGAGGGTCGGGATATGTGCCTCCATCTTTGGCATTACGGAATTCTTCCATTCTTCAGAATTCTTGAAGCGGTCGGCCTTTTCTAAATAGCTTCTCCGTTTATGCTCTTCCTTCCTGCCTTATGTTGCATTCACATGGAACATGGCGGACTGTAGATGGCTAACGTGTTCTGTTTTATGTTGCTACGGTGATGTTTCATTGTTTACAGATTATACAATTATTTCAGGGCTAATATATTATATATATTTTAGTATTGTATCTAGTGTTTTCGTGTTGTTGCACCAAAAGTATTAGCATCTCGTCGTGCAGATTGTCGATGTTGTCCCCGTGTGGGAGGGAGCTACGTAACATCCGGTCGCAAAATCGGTCAGGGAGGACACCGTTGTCGGCAATGTTATGCTGGTTTCACCTAATTTTGCCATGCCATTTCAACTTGATATCCGGTTTATCGTGTTCCATGTGAATGCAGCATTGCGCTCATACATCCTCATTTATTTTTCATGATATCATGATGCATATTACAACCCAAATACTCTCTTCTCTAACAAAGCCTCTTACAATCATTGTTTTTAATTCCTCGCTACCTAATTCATTACTTACTTGGTTATCTGGTCATAATCAGTTTACTATAATGTGTGTTTATACTGTATAGATATCCGAATGATTGCTGTGACATTTGGCCGCTGGCGTTATTCTCAAATGGGGTGGCTTCTCGGCCCGGGGGTCCAAACCCAACCCTGCTCTTGCTAGTGCGCTAACAGGCCCGTTGACCTGGAAGAGCTGAAATGGAATACAAGCTGTGCCTGCAGTCTTGCGCTGCTGATGCAAGCGCATTCACGCATTCTGTGTGTTTGATCCCTGCAGCGATGGCCAGAAGATGAGCAAGCGCAAGAAGAACTACCCTGATCCAGGGCTGATAGTGGCGAAATATGGAGCGGACGCCCTCAGGTCAGCCCAGCCTTGATATGCCGCTGCTTGAAAGTGGCTTATGTTGTAGTGTATAGTAGATTCACATGCAGAATAAATGTGCGTGCGTGTGTATGCATGCCGTATAGCTCTTAACAGTACTCTCCATCTGTATAGATGTGTGCTGTATGTGCATATACGCGTGCATGTGTGTGTATGCATGCCGTATAGCTCTTAACAGTACTCTCCATCTGTATAGATGTGTGCTGTATGTGCATATACGCGTGCATGTGTGTGTATGCATGCCGTATAGCTCTTAACAGTACTCTCCATCTGTATAGATGTGTGCTGTATGTGCATATGCGCGTGCAATGTATTGGGACACATCTCTAAATCTTAAAACGTCTCATTCAGTGCCATTGCCTCAGATGCATTAAAATCACGCACCTAGCCATGCAGTCTGCCTTTCCCAACATCTGTGAAGGAATGTGTCGTTCTTAGGATCTCCCTGAAGCGTGGTGCTGTAATAGGATGCCGCCGGTGCATTCAGTTTGTGAAATGCATTCCCTCCTAGGTATTCCACGTATCAACTGTAAGTGATATTATCGCAAAGTGGAAGCGTTTAGGAACCACAGCAACTCAGCCACAAAGTGACAGACCACGTATAGTTACAGAGCAGGGGTGCATAGTGCATAAAAATCTCCCAACCTTCTGCTGACTCGGTAACTACAGTGTTCCAAACCTCCTCTGGCATTAACATCAGCATTGAAGCTGTGCACATGAACTTCATGGCATTGGTTTTCATGCAAGCCTTAACGTCAACAAGCACAGCGTGTTGGATGGAGTGTTGTAAAGCACGCTGCCACTAGACTCTGGAGCAGTGGAAATGTATTGTATGCAGTGATGAATCATGTTTCTCTATCTAACCTGCGTGTTGCCTGCCTGACTGCCTTGTGCCAAGCTTTTGGTGGAGATGGGGTAATGCAATTGATCCATGAATCGGTCAGCTCAGATGAAGAGTCACGTGACAAAAACCAGAATGTGAAAGATAGTAAATTTTAGTTTGTAGAGCTTGTCAACATGTTCATATTTCAATATATGGAGTCCCCCCTACTTTTATCAACATCGCTTACACTTTTGGGCACTTAGAACTATGTTGTGTGTATATTCAATGGTTAAAATATTTTTGTAAAAATAATGTAATGCATCAAAGAAATGCATCTTTATTCATATTCGGTGCATCCCTACTTTCTATGAGTAGTCAGGAGATAGCAAGCATTGCTATCTCCTGTGCATACACACATGCATGGCAAGATACTCTTCTCCATCTATGTTTTCATCAGTGCCTTGGGCAGTAGCAGTGGTCTGGCCATATGGCTTGGCGAATAAAGCGCCATATGTTCATACATACTGATACAGCACTAGATGATAAACAAGCAGAGAAGGGAGGGACTGGTGTCACCGGTGCATTTTTCTTAAAGGCATCAGTAGATCACAATTTAATTACACATGACTGTAACTAGCAAATGCCCAGTCTTCCATTTTGGAATGTAATTTAACCCGTGACAGCTGCAGTATTGATCTTTTTTGGACAAAAAAAGATGGCATTTTTTTGTTGTATGGCTTTATTTGTATTTGACTATTTCTAGGTCTAGCTTGGGTTTCCATCCACCATATAAAGCCAATCCAGTCCAGCATACACACTGTATACAGCACTGAATATCAGCTTACAGTACATCTTAGTGCCTTAGGTGTAATACTGGTTCTGTTCTACTACAATCCATCCTCATTCAGCCTAATTCCCACTGTGCATTATTAGAGGCAATGAGGCATCTACACTGAGAGGCTGTAACTGAAACGGCATCCTTTATTTCTACTGCATTGCTATACACAAGGACCCTTTTAAAGAGCTCTTGGTCAAGTGGATGTGTAACTAGAGCAGCACAGCTCAGGTTTTCAAGGCCTGAGCTGTGCTGCTCTGCCTGTTGTCTCAATTCTCTGTGGTTTTCTCTCTCTCTACATACTAATAACATTTATTAATTCAGTCAAATGGTCCTTAATACTGTAACATCAAGAAACTATCTCTCACAGCTCTCTCTCTCTCTATGCGTGTCTCCTGCAGACTTTATCTGATAAACTCCCCGGTAGTGCGAGCAGAGAACCTGCGCTTTAAAGAGGAGGGTGTGCGAGATGTGTTGAAGGACGTCTTCCTGCCCTGGTACAATGCTTACCGCTTCCTGGTGCAGAACGTACACAGGCTACACAAGGTACACACGCACACAAAAGTACACATCTATCCTGACGCCAAGTCCATTGGGGAGCCATCCATCAAAACTTCAACATTCATTAAAAAAAAAAAATACTTGACAGTTGATTGGATGAACCATCTGTCTGTCATTGTCGTTTTCAAGTCACTTTAGCTGTCGTCACACCTTAACCACGCCCGTAGCTATCAGTAAGACGCTGATTGGTTAGTGCAGTTGTTACTCGGAAGAGTCAAACACATCTAGATGCTACTACACATCTCCTACGAACCTTCGGGTACAAACTAAGTTCACGGCACGCATATTAACTTGAGTTTACACACAGTCATCCAGTTGGATTTATTGCACTGTGCATACTTTAGATTTGAATGATATTAGCAATTCAACAAAACTATAATATTAATAAAGTGTTCTGATTCATATTCTATGTACATTTTAATGACAATTGTTATGCAATACCCAGAGCTTCCAAGTATTCCAAACAATTGGTTCCTGTATTTATTGATTAGTTTGTTGCAGTGCTGTGGAGGAACAGGGCATTCTGGCATGCAGAACCGATTCACTTTAGAAAGTTGTTACACCTTGTTCTCGACTGACTGACTGATTACTTTCCTCTTTCACAAGTGAAAGATGGAAGAAAGGCATGTAACTTTGTATCATTACTTTCACAAAAGTCCCTTAAGGGTTTCACGTTCAATAGCTTTTGTCATTAATCTAAGTATGATGCATTAGTGTTGTACTGGGCCTTGCAGACATTCTCAAAGTTTCCAAACTAAACTTCCATGCTTTAACATGGGAGAGCATTGTAAAGTAAATGCACTGTGTTGTGTTTTTTGCAATAGGAGGAAGACATTCCGTTTCTGTACAATGAGAACACTGTGAAGCACAGCGACAACATAATGGACAAATGGATCCAGTCCTTCACACAGTCTCTCATCCAGTTCTTCAGGGCTGAGATGGACGGTAAGACATTGATAACAGTTTAGAAATGGCATAGTACATGATGGTAGAGAGATCAAAGGAAGAAAGTGACTAACTACATATTCTATAAACATTTAAACCTGTCAAACCTTTTACAGGCTTGTGTTACTCTACCTAGGTTTGGATATTCTTTGCCTTCTACTATCTCAAAGCCCTTGTTTGTTGCTATAAGCAGTCCATTTTATGTTTACTAAAATGGAGAGATTAGTTAAAACACATAATTAGAGCCCGACCAATATGGGATTTTTGAGTGATATATTTGCCCATACCAAATGTCTACCGAAGAACTGCTGAAAAAGGTAGAGTTTTATTTTCAGCTATAATAATAAGAGAAAACTATTATTAAATTTAAAATCTACCTTTGATCCCTGTGTTATATTGAAAAATATATTGACGCTCAATGTTTGAATGTCTTGTCTGATAAGCTAAGCAAAGCCATTTTGCCCGACCACATACACACAACTTCATAACGTCTTCCTGGAACACTGAATAATTTCCACACTGCAGACATGCGTCCTGTCAATGGAAATACCATCACAGAAAGCTATGGTACAGTCTAGATTAGAAGTGCTACTACTGGATACTTGGAAGCGAAGTCATCTGCGGCACATGCAGCATGTAAGCAAAGTAACAGCCTACGGTAACTCCGAAATTGCCACGTTCTTCGGGATTGATAATGCACTGAGCAAGCACTAACAGGCTACGAAATAACAAGAATAAACATTTAAGACCATTAACGGAAATGCAATACTTTGTAAGAGAAGCTCTACTTTTAAGGCCTTATTTTGAGAATATTAAATTGGATGCTTTTTAAGTAATACTTTTAGAGTCCGTGGCTAGGCATACTGACCCTTAACAGCTGTGAAGTGTAAACCAACAGCAGAACACAGGATCTCACTCACCCATACGTAAGGGCACAGCTACGGTACACATCAGCAAACTTCAGCCATCTTTAATAAACAGCAATGGCAGGGATGTTGTCCCATTAGCCTTAAAGCTAACTAACATCAGGAAGGAGTCATGCTATTTTGTGAGTCATAATAGTTTACATCGGCCTGCATATATTTTCTACAAAAGCCAGTCCATTATTTAGCCTACTTAAATATTGATTCTTCCCACCATGTTATTACAAATGTATTGGTGAAATGGTAATTTTGGCCGATAATATCGGTCAACCGATATATTGGTCTGGCTCTACACATAATTATGGTAATTTAGATGTATTTCTATGGCTGGAATGATATCCATCCAGTTCTCTTTGTGTTGTCCCTGCTGATAAACTGATACGTTCCAGCATACCACCTGTACACTGTGGTCCCACGCCTCGTCAAGTTTGTGGACATGCTTACCAACTGGTACGTCAGGACCAACCGACGCCGTCTCAAGGTGGGTTGCTATAGTGTTTATGTTGTGGTGGTTTATATGGCCACATGCTCTGGCAGATCAGTGCCAATACTTTTTATATAATCCATTCACAGGTTGGGAACAATGACGGACACGGTCGAATGTGTATGTGCTTTCATCTACCCTGCTTACAGTCTGGCTAGATGAGAGCACATGCACATTCGACCGTTTGGTCGTGCCTTGCCAAAGGGGGCTGTATGTATTGATTTGTGTGTGTGTGTGTGTGTGAACTTTGCAGGGCGAGAGTGGCATTGAGGACTGCCTGTGGGCGCTGGAAACCCTCTTCAGCGTTCTCTTTTCTATGTGCAGGCTAATGGTGAGTCATGAGAGAGAGAGGGAGGGCGGGAGAGAGAGAGATGTTGTGTTACACAAATGGAGAGCGCTGGTGTGCAGTGCGACATTGCGCGTGTGCATGTGTGTTCATGAATAATGCATGAGCAGTAGGAGTTTTTATTTATACAACATTTCACTAAAGAGGTTTGCATGTGAATTATGAGGCCCCCTCCCCTGCAAGCCAGTTAGCCTAACCCAGATCCCGGCAGAGGGAACTGAGAGAGTGTGGTGCAGGCATAACTATGTTTTAACTGCAGAAATATGAAAGACTCAAAACCGAAAGATTATAGTTTAAGTGATTTTGTTTGTGTTTTTTTTTTGCTATAAATTAAGTAATAACTGAACTGTGATGATACACATCAATGCTGCTGTTTATTTAGTTAATTTTGAAATTCCTATTTTTACTAAATCAGCATTTATTGTATTGAAAATGGCTCTACAGGTCATATCTGTTAAAAATGCCCTTGCTGGCTTTCAAGTGAACTTTCAGAACACTTATGCATCATGACATTTTAATGTTACTGAGGGCATCCCTCTCAACTCCTCTTCTCCCATCGCTCAGCTCCTTGCCTGCTTTCTCAGCATTTTTCATAATGGTGCGAAGGGTGGAGTTACACTATAGCTAAAGTTACACTGTAACCACTCTAAATATGGTTTATTTTCCTTAGGCGCCATTTACTCCCTTCATCACAGAGCTGATGTACCAAAACCTGCGTCACCTCATCGACCCGACCTCCGTGGAGGAAAAAGATGCCAGCAGCATCCACTATCTCATGCTGCCCCAAGTGAGGTCAGAAAAGTTGCTCTTTGTTGCCATCTAGTGCAGCAGTCCTGAAACAGTTTGACTCTTGACCCCTGACAATATATAGACTGTGGCTGGGTCTTCGTGACACATATGAGCAACCATAAACACAATTGGGTCCAATTGAACATTTACTATATGAACGGCCATCTTAGGTGAATAATCAAGCTGATTTCAAAATGTTGACGCATCATCCGGCTGTGAACCTGCCCTCAGGCTAAAGCCAATAAGCTTCTTGTAAGTGTAGACAGTGGAGGTGGAAAGCCCCATGCTGTGTTTACACAGGTTGATTTCAGGGTGCAGCCAGTGTGTGAGGCCATAATTACCACCCTCCTCCTCAGGTCTGTCTTGGAGTACTTTTTAAACTTTACAGTAGCTGTTCTTTTTGTGCTCCACAATCTGCCTTGCAGACACTTAAAGTAACTGTCATTTAATGCCAGAATATTACATTACTTTATTGGTTTGCCTCCTCTCTCCCTCATATCATCGGGGGATTTTATAATATTATTTCTACTGTTTTCACAAAATAACACATTTTGACTTGGCAGTTGCCTTTTATTAATGACAAATAATCAATTCACGAACATTCCTCTAAACTAGTGTTTCTCAACGTGGGCGATTCAGCCCCCAGGGGCCGTTCAGAGGATGGAGGGGGGCGTTGGAAGCAATATTTTGAAAAGGCGTTCGTTTTTTGGCGAGATTTTTTTGAGAATCGGGGGATTTCTCAAATGGCCTCTGTTTTCGTGTTGAGCACGGCCTGAATACAATGTGATTATTTTACTTGCCCGATCCAAAATCCAAAAGAGGGGAAACCTGAACAGTGTGAGCCAGTACCAGTACCGAGCGGTTTACAGTGCACGATCAGTCAATAGTTCCTCATCTTCCGGGTTCGGCAATTTCATTGGAGTTCAAGGAGCAGTGAGTTACACATTCAAGTAGGCTACACATTTTAACAAGCGAGTGCGACCCATAGAACTACAGAAGTGCAACCAAGGAATTTTGAGCTCTTTTACATTTAAGTTTATTTTTCAAACAAAAGGAGAGGATGAGAAAATGGAAGTGTGGAAAAACTAAAGTGTGGAAAAACTAAAACTAGCACTCGAAACTTAAACATTAGAAAGCATGTTTAGGCCAAATCCAAGTGAAGAAGCTTGACATCATCTGCTCCGAGATGCGGCAGTACCGGGTAGTAGAGCTACAGAGACGTCAGGTCAGCATGTTTCAAACATGCTTATGAATGAAGTTTGTACCTTGGCATTACTGTTAGCTAAATAAGGTCAGATGAATATGCTACAGATGGCTATAGGTCTACGGCTTGTAAATATATAGCCTATTTAAAATAAATAATTGTAATAAAATGAAAGACAAGATTTGCACTAGTCTAGATATCGTACTGTTAGCAGCATACTGTTAGCAGCCATCAATGCAGACGGCGTATCGCTAGGCTACGATCATTGTCGGCTCGCTCAGATACACAAATTGCCTTTTAGTGTTGCTTGGGGGAGGTGTCTTCCTATTTCCCCATCGACACCCCAAACATGGGCTGCATTGTGTTTTGCGGATAAATAGTTGGAGCTTGTCATTCATTTGTTGCCTATGCGTCGTGATGCCTGTATCACTCTCCCGTGATCCTGTCCACACAAGCGATTTCTGAAACAATCTTCCGTGCATTGCATTTATTTTAAGAATTATGCAGATCTGTATGATGCCAGAGCATTGTAAATAATAGGAAAACCAGGAGGCGGGGACACAGTTTATAGCGCGAGTTCCATGCTGAAAAAAGAAGGAAGATGGAGAGAGCATCATTATTTATCCACGAGTATTTGTGTGTATTTCCTTTTTCCCCCTCTTACTGTACGCGTTATGTTTCAATTCTTTGCAGAGTTTTTAAAAGTGCAACGGAATTGGCGTTTTCCCATTACATTCCTCATTTTCATTAAGTCCAGTGCCAATAATCGTACAGAACGCACACAACGCCCATGGTGTGTGTTTGTGTGCGTCATCTCACCATACCGTGGCACACAAACACACAATTAAATCCAATCTATCTTAAACACTGCGCTCATCCGGGCTGCCTCATCAACTGCTTGTCCTTCCCTCTGTGTGCTGGGACTACTTTCCCTTTCTGAGGTCAGTCGACCAATTAGGCGGCAGAACCAGCTGCTCCTCAATCACCTCATTAAATGATTGGCTCTCCCTGGTGTCCTTTTTACTCTTCTTTCATTCGTGCCGCTGTGCACAGATTTGAAGCACACCGCTCGCCCACATTGTAGATGTGGGCGAGCGCGCACTCAGACATGCATATAGCCGATTTCCCTGTAGACATAGTGTGCTAATAGCATTATTATGTGTAATTATTATTGGCTCTAATACAGCGCTAAGCAACATTCTGAAGTCTGTGGACCTTGTTAGATGTTCCAGGATTACATATGTACTATCCCAACCTCTCCTTTCATTTGATGTGTGACAGGAGCACCATTATGTTTATTCTTTGTCCTCTATAATAGGAGAATACTTTGGATCCTGAATCAATCACTTGGAGATGATGGATGAAATGACGTCAGCTCTGAGTTGTGCTCTCAGATTGCACCGTTACTAAGCCTGCCTCAGACTGTTATAAATCCTTCTGTTATATCATAAGGTGTGATGAGTTTTGAGTTAGGAGGCCAGTTTTGGTAAACCTGCAAAATCTATTTGTGGCATCCCAACATATGCTCAACATCGTGCTGCTGTCAAGTCTGTCTCGTTTTGTCTACTCACTGGCGGCAATCTTTCATTATGAGCTGCAATCGCAGCATGAGAACGCGGAAACGCCATGTGATTCCCAGCAAAAATACCTGCAGATGAATGGTCAGATTACAATTTAATGATTTAGTCCACCGATAGACAGACGCACTTCACATCCTTGTCCTTCCACGGCGTAACCCGAGCTGCCATAACAGTGTGCCACAGCACACGAAGACTGAGATAACGTTATTTTGCACTTCCGCTTCTTTGGTGCAGGGAATGTTTGATTGACAAACGCATCGAGGGCGCTGTATCCCGCATGCAGTCGGTGATCGAGCTTGGCAGAGTGATCCGAGATAGGAAGACACTGCCTGCCAAGGTCAGTTGTCTCCTTAACCCCTCATCTTGCATGTCCTATGTGATGCAAAATGGCATTGCAATGGTAGAGTGATGTATGTGTGCGCTGTTCACCTAACGCTGTGTGTGTGTGTTTCAGTATCCACTAAAGGAGGTTGTAGTTATTCACCAGGACCAAGAGGCTCTGGTAGATATCCAGTCCCTGGAGAAATACATCCTTGAGGTAAAATAAAAATGTTTGTGTCACGATGTGTCTATTAACTATTGTCCAGCTTCCGGTTGACTTGGTCCTCCTGAGCAGTATAACCAGGAACATTGTGAGAGTACTGAGTACTGGCTGTAAATAATCTGGTTTGACTTTGACTTGGCACTAGACAGTTAATCATATTTTGAAATTGATGAGGATTACAGTGCTCATTCACTTATTACTAATTAATAAGGGATTAAAGGACTCTATACCAGAGGTCTTCATGGTTATTCAGGCCAAGGACCCCTTCGCTGATAGAAGAGGCAGAAGGGACCCCTTTTACAAATAAAGTAATATTGTGTTGCTTATTATGTGCCTTTGTCATAGTGTACTCTATACAATGCTAAGCCATTACAATTATGAATATTGACTGATTCATATGTGAATATATAGTTTATTATAGCCGATGTGTATTTTTTTAAATTTAGATATTTGGAGGGAAGAATGTTGTAGCTACTTGTAGCTTGGATGTAAAACATCTTATCTCTACTTCCATTATGTGACTTTCAGACACTGGAACAATTAACACAATATTGCATGAAGTCAGGTGGAATGGATTTGCTGCTATCAGATGCTCTCTTGATTTTCAGAAGGGGGTGGGAGGGGGAGGGTGTTTCCATTTTGCATACTAAAAATACAGACGTGAGATTTATTCTGGGTTTAATTGCAGTTGCTGTTAGAACAAATTACAAGTTCTGTAACTATTCCAGTGAAACAAATCCTGTGAAGTACCTCAGTAGCAGTGTTTTGTAGAATTAATGTTTGCATGCCTATAGAATTCCCTCTGCTTCTATAGCCTGGGTCATCTATTCCTTTTGTGTATTGGTGTTTGCATTGTCTGTTTTTATGTAATCTGAATGGAATACAAAAGCCAATTATACTTGTGCACTCAGACCATCTTCCTTGCTTCTAAAAAAGACTATGTAAACCCATGGTTTAGAAAAGTGCACCACATAGAGAACTGCAATAGAAATGTACATGTGGTTAATATCTGTCAGATAGGGTAAGTGTTATTATCCCCTTTAACCCATTCTTGTGATGTAGGGATTATATTTATTGCCGCACTAGACCATGTTATGTAATGAAATGCTATTCAGCCTGACTACTGTACCTAACACAGCCTAAAGCCTTAAAAAAAGGGAAAATTCACTCTTTGTTTTGGACACGCTCTGCTACTCCACGGCACCACATTTCTAAACATTAGAAGTACTGCTGGTCACACACACGCGCTGCGTTTCTGTGTGCCATCTCATCTAGGAGCTGAATGTGCGGCAGCTGACCCTCTCCACGGACAAGGACAAGTACGCCTTTCGCCTGAGGGCCGAGCCAGACCACATGGTGCTGGGGAAAAGGCTGAAAGGAGCCTTTAAGTCCATGACTGCCTCCATCAAGGAGCTGACCAACGAACAGCTAGAGGCCTTTCAGAAGTCAGGTGCAGTTGTGTGTGTGTGTGTGTGTGTGTGTGTGTGTGGGGCGGGGGGAGAGAGGAAGAGGATCACTGCAATCAGCCAGCTTTCCATAACATGAACCATTCAGTTAACCTCATGAGTCAATGAACAACAAATAAAGTAAGTGTTGGGAGCAGATTTGTTAGATTCTCTCATGCGTTTTGTCTGGCCACCATAATTAAAATACTAGATGGTTGCAGATGTCAGGTCGGTCCGGCCTCTCCAATTAGCCAGACCTGTGAGACTCAAGAGAACGGCAGCTCTGGGAAAGGCTGCTCTGGGGGCCAGCCGGGCTGTGGGAATTTATTCTGTTTTCCAATTGCTTGGCCCTTTGAAGTCCTGTCAATTGGCATGTGGAGGAGGGAGGCTGGTAATGTGATGGCCAGATAGAGAAAGCGAGATGGGATTCTCCTGAAAGACATGTGCAACTATCGTGAATTGCAGCCTTTTGATTTGGCATAAAGGAGAGCTTTCACTTCTTATAGAAACTGTAATACTGGTAATGTGATATAGAGCACTGTCCTATATAGCACTTAGAGATATGAGGGATGGAGAAATGCAGTATTGGGGGAGTGTTTTATGAAGAAATATTTGGCCCCATTTAACAAGTGATGTCTCTGGCCTGCTGAGCAACTGTGAGCAAAATAAATGGACTCTCAAAACATTGTTATTAAATCATCTGGCGTGATGAAAACCCCATGGTGGCAAGTTGACAGTGAGCTGAAGAGGGCTTCATCTTTGTTAGCGGGGTGTAGCTTAAACTTGCCAGTACATCCTAGCCTCTGTCTTTGATCCCGTCATCTGGGACATCGTGGGTGAGAGAGGCGGAGGAGGATGGTGGGGACAGATCAGATGAAAGCATGGGAATGGAGGATTAGAGAGAGAGACTGTGACTTCCTCCACCTTGCCTATGGTTAAAGGGACAAAGGCCTAAGGTGCTTTTACTCAGAACACAGACATGAGTAATTGATGCTGACAGCGAGATGGAGATCTATACCTAGTGTTACATTGGTATCGTTTCTGTGACTGATTCCTTTCCCTGAATCTAATGCAAGGTGTATGCGCTTTGCGCTGTGCCATTATTCAATTTTTTGTTTGATACAGAATGAAGTGAATACCATATGTGTGTGTTTTGGCTTATTTTTTGTCAGTATAAAACTATTATAGAATTAGTTATTTGCCGTTCATCTGTATGTTTTAGGGACTAAGCGTTTTAATATTGTTTCAAAAAATGACACATTATCAAGCTTGTTTTATTGCTTTAAATATAAAAATCGTGTAGTTTGTTCTTGTCCAGTGAAGTCTACCTAATGTAATGATGTGAAAATGATAGTAATTATGATGCCGAGAGGCTGTATATCATTCTTCAGTGTTATTTACACTTGATTAAGCAGACAGTACATCTTAACCCTAATACCCTGTATAATATTACATTAGTGGTCAAAGATTCAGAATTATGTTACCATTAAGAAAATAACCAGCATCATGCTTGTATTGTCTTAATATTCTAATATATATAGATTTTGAACTTCTGTTGAGTTATTGAAATAAGATCAAATTAAATTATCCTTAATTAATCACGCAATGAACTGGAATATTATTTATGTATCTGCAAAGCTGGCTGATGTCTCAGCTGGTAGCGTGTATTCTTAATTTGGTGTGAAACAAACCAAATGAATTGATCACTTTTAATGCCAGAATGCTGTACTAAAGGTCAACATGGCTTCAAAGGCTCCACAATTAGTGACTGTGCTGATGGTGTTCATGTAGGATTGCTCCCTGTTAATGTTTGGCTCTCCAGGCTCCATCATGGTGGACGGTCATGAGCTTCACGAGGGTGACCTGCGGCTCATGTACGCCTTTGACCAGAGCTCTGGGTCAGCTGCACAGTACGAGGCCCACTCTGACACACAGGTAATACATTAGTACATTAGTTTGCTATTAGTTGTTTGTCCTTTCTTTTATTCTGCTTTTTTTTTATGTTGTCTGTGTTCGTACTCCTGCTGCTGTGCACCCTGACCACTTACTCTTGCTGTCTTAGCACCACAGAATCGCTGATTTTAAGAGAAGCTAATTCCACAACTGCAACTTTTTCAGCTGTGGGCGTCATGGTGTTGTAACCTGTAAAGCCTTTACTCTCTCTCTCTCTCTCGCCCCCTCTTGTGAGTGTGATGCATAAAATAATTTCACAGCTAAGTGGGAACCAGCATGTATGCATTCCCCACAGTCTGTCTCTAATCAGTGCTCCTTCAAGCGTACATGCGCCACAAGGCTGCAGCTTAATGCCAGTTTACTGGTCTCTATCACTCACTCACTCACTCACTCACTCACTCACACTCTCACTCACTCTCACTCTTTCACTCACTCACTCTCACTCTTTCACTCACTCTCACTCTTTCACTCACTCATTCACTCACTCACTCACTCACTCACTCACTCACTCACTCACTCACACTCTCACTCACTCTCACTCTTTCACTCACTCACTCTCACTCTTT
>JAODTR010009373.1:0-12817 GCA_025399935.1 Amblyopsis rosae | reverse complement strand
CACTCACTCTCACTCTTTCACTCACTCACTCTCACTCTTTCACTCACTCACTCTCACTCTTTCACTCACTCACACTCTTTCACTCACTCACTCACTCTCACTCTTTTACTCACTCACTCTTTCACTCACTCTCACTCTTTCACTCACTCACACTCTTTCACTCACTCACTCACACTCTTTCACTCACTCACTCTTTCACACACAAACACAAACACACACGCACACACACTCACACACACACACACACTCACACACAGCTAGTATGCCGGAGCTGCAGGGAGAAATGAATGCCTCAGCACGGATAGTGCCGTTTGATTACACTAGGAGTCACCCACGCTGCAGCTTGAGCAGTGAAACAGCAGAGTTAGCCGTGATTAGCTCAATAAATATCCGTAATGCAACATAATGTGCTGCAGGGTGTGCTTTTGTTTAGTTTATATTCAGTGGCTTTTCCACCCCGCAACTGCTAGACAATTTTATACGGTTGTCCTTTTTATAAATAATAAAAACTGTTTTTATATAGCACATTCTATACAAAGATTGCAGTTCAAAATGCTTTACAATATAAGACTAGTTTATTTTTTATTACTTTTTTTTATAAAGGATGAACATAAAATGGACAAAGCAGAAATTTATTTGATGGGCTGGTAGGACCTTGTGACTAATTTTTAAAGTAGCAATGATCTATTTAAGTTTTTCTGACCTGCTTTTTTTGCACTATAAAACAAGCAGAGTACCTGGGTCGAAGCAAGGACAGTTGAGGCGAAAGCAAAGAGGTTAGTCTACGGAAAGAGATATGGGTCAAAACAGCATAGCTCCCCAGATAGAACCAATTGGAACGTAAGGCTATAATGTGACTGACCTGTCTGTGTGACTAGTCTGACACATGCTGCGTATTTCTGTTTCCCCATCCAGGTGCTGGTGTTGCTGGACGTGTCTCCTGACCAGTCCATGGTGGATGAAGGTGTGGCCAGGGAGGTCATCAACCGCATCCAGAAGCTACGCAAGAAGGTGAGACAGACACTTCCTGTACACCAGGCCGTACTTCCTGTATGGCCTGGTGTAAGGTTATTTCTGTAGTCGATCAGTCTGTAATAGGAGAGCAGAACATGTTGCCCAGGCAGTTTGAGTGAGAGATATTGCTCTGTTCTGATTAAATGAAGCTTCAGAAGTATTAACATAAAGAATTAATTCTGTGATATGCTGAATGTAGAATATGATACGCCAGCATTTGGACCAGGTAATGGTCCGTGACCAGGGTGAAACCAAATGCGAGAATGCCAGGAAGCAGCGATAATGGATAAATGTAGAAAAGGTTTACTCAGGGTTTTGTAGTCTGGGTACAGGCAGGGTTCATATGCATGTAGCAACACAGACATGCGTAGGTACAGTACAGGGAAGAAACAGGCTGGAAACATAATCGGTATACAGGCAGGGTTCATATGCATGTAGCAACAGACAAATGTGTATGTACAGTACAGGGAAGAAACAGGCTGCAGCAGCAGAGCTACGTGCATTCAGAGACCGTCAACAAAATACACTGTAGTGGAGAACGGATGATTTGAAACATCAATACTGTTGATTTAATATCTATAAGAAATACAGCTATATTTTCTACACATACCAGTGACATTCCAGGCATCAAAATGCAATTAACATTATTAACGTCATTTCTGGGGGATGGAAACTATATTTTAGATTTATTTGAAGTTTATCCTTTTAAGACATTTCACCAGAACCGTTGTTTTTAGTACATAGTCCAGGGGGAGGTCCGTGGAACCCCCCGAAAATAGGGCGTCCCCATTAACCTCTTCCCCCACAGGTTAGTAGCAATTTCAAAGCAGTGAGTTAAGAGTTGGGCCATTGGCAGGAAATAGGACATTACATCGCTCTCCAAAACGACATTGCTGGTGTTGTGAAATTCATGCATGATAATCGTGAATCCGTGATTATTCCTCAGACTATAATCATACCATCAAAATGTCTAATCGTTGCATCCCCTAGGTGTATCAAAATTTTCTTGCACTCCTAAAATGAAACCAGTTAGAACTATGACAGACCTCTTTGCATCCAAACCACCAATGTAGTTAAAAATCAAAACCTCTTGCTGGCACGCTGTTGGCACACATTGTTCATAAATTACATTCCACCTCATGATGTAATTTTCTTTTTTTGTTGCTTATAAACCCTGCCATCAGAATCAGAAAATTGTGAAACCTATGTCCTATTTCTGTAGCCAATCATCAGGAGCTTTAAGCACCCGTTTCCTGTCAGAGCCCCACCTCTGACCTACTGTACTATATCTGTATCATATTATATAGTTATACCAAGTATTACTCTATTTGTTTATGTCCTGTGTACCGCCCCACTGCCCTTTATGTGTTTAACAGTCTTCCCTCCATCCCAAGCCTTTTCTTATGTCTCGTGCCCATTTAGAACATTTTCCATTGCTGCATCACAGTGAGCCTTTTCTCCATCATAACGCAGGCTTAATGGAAGGCTTAATTACGTCCTGGCCCCTCTTACATTCTAGCGTAGAGACTTTGAAGTGGTGCGGAGGGTAAAGACGGATTAGCCACCAGCCTCTTGTTTTGACCAAAAAAAACGAACTGTTTTCCAGCCTCCTGTGGCGGTGGTGTGAGCTGGCTCCCAGCCAGGCTAAATTCCTCCTGTTATTTCAAACTGAGTTCTATGAGGAATTTTCCACCCTGGGGATAGGAATTCATTTTATTACAGTTCCTCAAGATGTTTGGTAGTAGTTTGTAGGAGTTATGGTGGGGGCGACAGGTAGAAACATCCTCTGTGTGCGTGCATGTGTGTGCAGGCAGGTATGTGTGTTGTGTGTTTATGTGTGTGCGCGTGTCGTATGTTTATGTGGACGTCTGTCATGAGCATGTGGCAGCTGAGTGTTCATTTTGGTTGTGTGGACTGCATTTTTCGTTCTCTCTGTCTCTCACTTGTGACGCACTTATCAGTGCTGTCCTTCTGAGGGTGGAGTCAATAACTTGACTTGGCAGGAAAAGCCTATGAACCTTTCCTCATTGATTGCCTGTTCTTCTGTATATTGCTAATGTTATTAATTTGCCCTTGTGTGCATGCGTGTGTGTGTGTGAGTGAATATTGGCGACCGAATAGCTGTGCGCGCGCCTGCCCAACTCTGCACTGTAGATTAGAATAAAATCAATGTCTTTGAATGTGTCAAGGTTAGAGAAGGCTGGCATTGTCCACTGCCAACATTGGCAGGCTGGGATCCAACACAAAATAAATGTCTTCTGGTACTTTGCCTTTATTGCCTTGCATCAATCTGTTTTATGCATTTCCCTTTACTACATATATTCACAGCTAATTACATGGTATTAATGTTCACTCCTGGGCTCGTGAACAACGTGGTTGTGTCAACTCCTTCCCCTCACACCATGTCGTTCCACCCATTGTCTTATCTTCTGCCACAGGGCCACTTGGTACCATCTGATGAGATAACCGTGTACTACCGCTGCCAACCAGCAGGGGAGTACCTGGAGTCTGTTATCCAGGCACACACTGACTTCATCCTAGCCACCATAAAGGCCCCTCTGCAACCCTACCCAGTGCCCAAGACCACCAGCGTCATCGTAGAGGAGAAGACTCAGGTAGACAAGAAACCCCAAATACCGTATACAGCTAGGTTCCAGTGCTTGTTAACTGTTTGATAGAGATGCTGACAGTGCTAGCAATAGCTTGGTAGCTGGCCAGATCTTACATACAGTACATGACGTGGAAATAACGCAGTAATGGGAAATTACCCTTCTGTTTTACTGATTTGTGTGCATTAACATGCTTGGTTCAGTAAGTCATTAGGTGTGTTGTTCTTGTGGCAGCTGAAAGGTTCTGATGTGGAGTTCACCATAGTGAAGGGGTCTTCAGCCCCCAGGATCTCACTAAATGGACCAGCCTGCCCCTACGTCAATATCAAGGTCCAAGACAACAACAAGGAACAAGGTAGTGATTGGGTCTGCAATGATTTGAACAGCTCGAAGTACAGTATACAGGAGCCAAGGCATGGTTATCAGTAGGTAGAAGTAATCAAAGTGTGCGACTGGTTTGTTGAACAGATGGCGTGGTGCTATTGGAGAACCCTTTGGGTGACAACAGGATGGACATGGATAAACTGAAGAAGGCTTGCAGCAGCATTTTTGGAATACATAACAGCAAGCTTTGCGTCTTTGACGGAAAGACCGGTGAGACTAGATTTGGTCCCTCAGACCTACAGAAACGCGCGCACACACTCGCACACAGGCTCACATGTGATCAATCACATGCACGCACGCGTCTCATCTGTCATCTGTGGCGAGGCTGACAGGGTTCATGTGACTGACATCCATACTGGTCACAACCTACCAAGTAGCTTGAGCATAAACGCTAGCTAGACTGAATTGAACCTTCTCAACATTGAGCCATATTTGCTGCCATAATGTCTGTCACGCAGTGCAACACATCCAGTACATATCCAGCCTAGCAATGCATGAGTCATAAGTGTCTTTCTATAGCAGATTTCATACATTGAGTTACATTAAAGCGAATAGTAATGAAACAGACCTCAGTACGGACAGCCAGAATACTGTCAGAATATCTGCGGAGGAGTTGTCGTGCAGCAGGGAGTTAGATCGAACATGGTCTATTTAATTAAATGAACCAATGTGTTTCTAATGCTGTGTGGACATGTGCATGTCTCTTAGAGATCACAAACAAATGGGATCTCCAGGCACTGAGTGGTAAAACTCTGTTGGTGACAGCAGGCTCCGCCCCCGGCCCTGCCCCCAGCACACACGCCCTCGCGTGCCCTTATGTCAACCTGCAGCTCTGCGACGTGCAGCCAGATGGTAAGAAACACAACAGAGCAGCCTACTGTAGGGCTGAGCGATTTGGGGAAAAATATATAATTGCGATTTTACAGATATACATTTTTAAAGTCGAGATTTAAGTTCAATATACAGTATATCTAACATATTGATAACGTGATGGATGGAGCATTACCATATGAGATGGCATCAACATATTAACTGCTCTATATTCTAATCTCTAATGAAAAGATGTGAGCATGAAGATACAGGATTCATTTCTTTAAGCATGGATTTATTGGATTTTAGGACATGCAACAACAAGGCGCATATTGGCCATTTTAGACTTTTTTTTTTGATGTGCTCAAGCTCACCTAAATTGCATTTCAGCACCCCTAAGATAATAAAAAAAAAATTGCCAATGTTAGCCCTCTGTTAGATTTTCAAGTGTGGCTTGCCTGTTAGAGATTGGACAAACAAATAAAGGTATTATTACAGCCTATTAATTGTTATACATTGAAAAAAGTGATTTAGCAGGCACTCTATATACTCTCATTAGGGCTCACCCTAAATGTTAGGTCCTAGAACTGCCCCTGTGGGCTCATCTTTATGCCGCTGAAGGGTGATCGGCCAATCAGTCTGAACTAAAGCCGGTTATGCAAGCTAATATTTACACATATGCGGCACACATAACTTCATCACGAACATGATCTAGCTCCGATATAGCTATGCCTGAGATTGTAGCGATCTAATTGCCGTGAAGCATGTCGTATAAGTATTGAGTTACATTCACCATTTGCATTTGGCATAACATTGTTCATCTCAGTAAAAGAATAGGCCATAGATAATACGTGTCTTATTTTTCAACAAGACGTCTTGTGAACCGGATGCTGGAGCGGAGGCAATTTTTCAACAGACCTTCCACAAATGTGTTTCACGTGTTGTTGGTGGGCGTGTAGGTGCACAGTCGTATTGAATTTCAGAGCATGATTGGTAGAGGAGCACCGCACTGATAAGTTAGAATTACCATCAAACAAGAAGGACGGCATGCATTTATACAACCCTTGACGCTACAAAAAAACTGTCAGATGCGCATATAAATCGCATGCCTTGTGATTTGCTAATTGCATTGTGTCAAATCGCAATTTTGGTTTGAAACTTATTTATTGTTCAGCCCTAGTTTCAAGCGTTTGTACAGTATTTGTGTATGTAAATGGTAAATGGGCACATTCATATAGTGCTTTTATCCAAAGCGCTTTACAGTATTTTGCCTGACATTCACCCACCCACACATGCACACATTCATACATCGATGGTGCAACCAACCACCGGGAGCAGTTAAGGGTTAGGCATCTTGTTCAAGGATGCTTGCAGGTCAGCACCGGGGTTTGAATCCACAACCTTCCGGAAGTCCAACACCCAGACCACTAGAACATCCTGCCCTCATACGTTGTGCTACCTTACATGTGTGTTCGTGTATGGGACTAATTAATTTGCAGTGATTGCGTGAGTACATAACTACTGTATCAGACCACTCTCTCCTTTCGTCTGCTCCCAGAGTGCCAGACTGGAGAGGTGGGCACTCTTCTCCTGGCGAACCCAGTGGGTCAGAACGGCCTAGACCACTCGGGCCTCCTCACCGAGGTCGCCAAGGTTTTTGGCCTCCGCGGCCGACGGCTCAAACTATACCTGGACCAGGACCTCAGCCAAGGTTAGAGGACTTAGTGAGCATGTCAGAAAATGTAATCTAATGGCATTTATATTGGATGTTAGCATTTACAGGTAATGTACATGGATAGCTCTGCTGGGAAAGTGAAGGATTCAGTGCTAATGGAGGGTCACTGCCATCAATACATCTCTCTCAGATGCAGGAATATCGGCTACATACAGTTGCACAATAGGAAGAGCCTCTCAGCTTGCTCAATGGGAGACTTGAACCAAGCAAAGGACTGTCCAATTACTGTATATTCAGTTTGACAGGCAATTCTGACAGATGGGATCTGAGAGAGCTGGTCAAAATGTGTTCTTTTTTTTTTTTTTTGCAATGCTGCAATATTGAACATCTCACTAATGGTGATGTCCTTTGGAACATTTTGTACTAAGAATTGTGACGGAAAAAAAATAATAATAATTGAACTCCATCCTTACAAGTTAGTTAAGTGACCTCTAGAGACTTGGTAAACATGTATATATAACAATATATTTCACATAAGCAGCACTTGAAGTATACATGCAATGTTACAATCAGGCTATACATCTACAATGATGCTGCCATACCATTTAAGCCATATATTGCATTATGCATCATAAACATGAGTTAGATTCCCCTTTTTATCAAATTTCTATAATAATGCTGGCTTTTCAAATTCTGTATTTAAGCCTCGTTAAAACCATCCAGATTTTGCAAGCTCTACCTCTCTGATTTGTTCTGCTTAATGTTCACATCAGGACAATAGAACCGCAAGTTAAATTGAAAATATTATGAGACCCAGACAGAAATCCAACATCTAGCCAGTGTCCTGTTCTCCAATCACATATTAATTATTTGATTGACACCTATTGGCACCACCTATTTATCTGTCTATAATGGAATGGAATTTCCAGACTGGTTTGCAGAGCAAAACAAATTGTGGAACCTCCTCGACTTTGCCAGTAGGGTCTCGCAAGTGGACTTGAACCTTAATCTTCAGAGTAGTTTGACTTTTCAGTCACTACTGGCCATACTGGCACATTAACATGATAAAACCCTGTGTTTTTTCCAGAGCTTCCAGTCGACTCCTCAGTAAAATCTCTGTGCACCAAGACCCTCTTTGTGAGAGTCCTTCCCACTACTGCAGAGGCATAGCTTCGATGGAGCTCTGTCATATGTTAGCATTATTATTGCTGGGGTTGGGCAGGGGGGACTTTTTAGTAAATGTACTCAATCAAAAAATGTACTTCTCTTCTGTCTTTCTAGGATAGATGACAGTGTATGAAGCTCTCAAAATCACTTCTGAAGGGTTTTATTTAATGTCAATGATGAATGTTATGGGTGCCATTTTAAATCAAGCTTTTCAGTTGCTTTAAAAATGTAGTCCACAGTAATTATTACTCTGACCAGTGAATGTGCATACACATTCTTTGGGATTTAGAAAGCCTGCCCTTGTCATTGCATAGAGACCCACACATATATACAGTATATTGAGCTACATACCGGTAATGTAAATGTGCTAATTTCTGTGAGAAATTGAACAATAAAATAATGGGACATTGAACATTAACAATGTTCGGCTTTTATATTTGTTCTGAACAAATTCTTTTTTTTTGGGAGTATTCTTGCATTCTGGAAGATGCTTTGATGGAAAAGAGGTGGTTACTTTATATTTTTAACATCAAGAGATGCTACACCAGGTTGAAGTTCCACAAAGTACATACTTTTATGTACTTATATAATAAGAAATTACTTTATATGGTCACGTGTCAGAATAATGCCTAAATGTAATTATTTTGTATTTTAATATGTGATGATGTATTTGGAAAGTTGTCTAACCAGGTCTTATGACCCAATGATTATGTGCTTTATTGACAGTTGGGTTTTTATTTATTTATTTTATGATTGACAAGTACCATATAAATTAGATGTATTGGGTAGCAGTAAGTAGGTCCTTAATATCCCTATTGTCTTATACTTAATATCCTTATTGTCTTACAGTGTAAGTGCAAGCTTGGAGAATTAAAAATCGATGGCAATCTTTGCCAAACATTTTACTAGTGTTCTTCATCAGAATAATATTGGCCCCTTAACCACAATATATTATATTGTGTTCTATTCTTGACTAGATCATTCTGTGATTGGAACAGTAAATCATTGTTTTTCTAGAGTAATTTGTCTTATGGTGAGATTTTATTATGCTTAATTAAAAATGAGTTAGTGGTGGAGCTTAGCAACAAAAGTAACGTGCATAGCTTTTTGTCTGCAATGATCAAGTGGAGTCTTTGTTTATATTATTTTTATTTATTTGGGTTGTAATTTTAATGACTTTCCAATGAGGCTACAGGTTTAGTAATGATATTGGGAGGGCTGAATGTCCTCCATATGGTCAGTCGTAATCAAAAGAGAACATAACCGACCTGTTAGTTGACGTTGGTGTTGCTTAACTTTGCAGGTATTCGTGCAATCGTGGAAGGCATGCTAAAGCTCTTACTATCCGCAACCACATTGAATCACAGTCAAATATTTTTTAATATGCTGAAAAAGCCAATTGCTTATCATTAGTTGCGCTTAACATTGCTTTTTACATGGTTATAGTGACGTTTGCCTAAGGACCCGGTTGTTTGCTGATCAAATTATCTGCTTGCACACAGAGCTACTAAACCGTAAATATTAAGCGCGCCCTATAGGCACCGCGCATTCCTAATGTACTTTCTCACGACGCCATACCATTGCCCCCTGTGATGATCCAGGTAAAAGCGCAGGTTATCAGCACATGTTCTGTCCATATGCCTAATAACTCACGCTGCAACTGTCACAATAATGGGGGTTTGTTAATTGTAGACTGATGTGAAGGTAAAGCGCACAATTACTAACGATCAACAGAACTGTTAAACATGTTTTTCAGTAGGTTACTTGAGCTGTCAAGTGTTTTATTATGCAAAAGTAGGCTACTATCTGTAGGGCTATTCTTTCCTGGTGCTTTACTGTCAGTGAGTGAAAGCTATAGGCTAGCTCAATGCTTTATACTAATGTTACAGTAGGATACCCCGGCTTCCCCCCTGGGGCGAAACATGATGCCTACGTAATGGAAATATCAACTTTCACCCATGCTCTCCTGCATCCCGTGTACGGGAACTGAATAGCATTTACAGAAAAACGCGTAGGCCTAATCAACATGAGTAAAAGCTGAGCTGTAAGCTACAGTATGTGTGCACAGCTTTGGGTAGAAAAGCATAATGTCGATGCGTATACTGTATGCATCTTTAACATATAGCCTAGACCTATATGTTACAATATCGCCTTCTGCGCACAGTGTATTTTAAGCAGAAGTCAATACAATATTCAGATTTTCTGAGAACACGCAGCAATTCAACTTTCTAAAGGAAGGTTTATTCGCCTGCTTTAGAACTCAATTATGTGACGCGTGTCGTGCGTTTAGTCCACGCATCGTCTGTGCTGAGGTGTTTTGGTTACAAGACAGTTTGGGTCACGTTGTCTTTATCTTCTCAATGCGCCAGCTCTGCAGATCCACCATTTCCACCAGCGGACACAGGTAGGACAATCAGACGATTATATCACACAGGACACGAATTGGTGGGTAACTAGGCTACTCATTTCCTCGATATACGCCTCTCTTAATGTCTGCAGTGCTATTTGCTACAGTAGAAGGAACTGTGGTAGCCTATACGCAAAAATGCGCCATAAATGTGTGGTGTGTTATGGTAAATGTGTTTACCATCCATCAGTAGCATTCAGATAGAGCTACAGGTGACAACGTGTATGTTACCTGTGTGTGTGGTACAGCATAACTGAATATGACCACCACAAACTCCTGAAATTATCCATTCCCTGCTATTAGCATAATACATTTATAAAGTAGCCTATATGTTTGCATAGACAGCAGCATATAGCCCACAATACATGTCAGAATGGATAAATAGTTGGCAAAAAATATAAAAAATGTATAATGTCTGTTAACTGCATTCATTTTTGTCAAATTGTTGATTTGCAGGGTATAAATCCCAGTTGTGCAATAATGGAATTTGAGTATATAGGATCATGACAACGCAAATTCGTCCAGTCTGTGGATTCTGGTTGGCCTTCTTATTCTGATTCAGCAAGCACCCAATGTGGTCAATGTAAAGTAAATAAATATGGCCTGTTCCACCTCCACTAGCCATAGACTGATCCTAACCTTGCAGTGTCATCAAACAGTAGTCTGAGTGCAGTTTGACCACATGCCAAACGTATTTGTTTTTATTTGATTGTCTCTAACATTAATCAGTCAATGGCTGGTTTTGTTATTAGGCTTATAACCCTGTTTGTCTTGTGACGGCATACCGGTAGTTACCATACCAATATAGTAAGTAGATGGTGTGTTGTATTGATTACATACAATACAATAGAGAGGCTGGAATGGTGGTTCATTTGAGCAAGGGTGATGCATATCAAAACACACAAAACAAACTATCCTTTTTCATCTCCTTCAAATAGTCCACTGAGTATTGATCCTCTAGCCTTGTTAATGAATAATGCTATAGTGTTTATGTGTGCATCGTTCTTGAACCAGTCAGCACTAACACCAGTAAACAATATTATCTATAGTCCCTTTTTTGTTGTTGCTATCTTTAGGTATTTTGAGGTCTGCTGGCCTGTTAAAGTGTTGGTTTGCATATCCTGTGTGCATGTTGCACTCCTCTGTTGCTTCATTATTGTGATCACTTAACATTCATAGCTTTGTGTTATTGCGGAGACCAGATGATAATTGATTAGTAGGCTATACTGTAGGCCCATAGTATGTCTTTCACAATAGGTGATGAGGGTCATATAAACATTTATTTATTTCCTGTACTGTGAAGTGTCACACTGGTGGCCGGATAGTTACCACTGATGTTTAATTAGAAAGAGATTCACGTGTCTCCTTTTTCCATTGTGTTCCTCCATTGTTTGTTTTCAGATACAATGCATAGCTTATAGCAATGCTTAGCCTTGCATGATCCTAAAATGTTTGTTACTTTGATCTAGTATGGGTTTAACTGCTATGTAATAAACGTTTTTTTGTAATACATTTAAATTTATGGTTACAGCTTACTATTAGTTTTAAGGGGGTTAGAAATATTATCTAGAGCTAAAGCATCCATACCAGTTTTAATTGAAGCTTGCGTTGGCATGATGTGTTACTACGTAAATGGACTGTGCCATTGTTGTGTTTTAAAGATCCTATACATAATATTAAACGCAAATAGCAGCAAACAATAATTTTCTATGAAAATATTCACTAGCAATTGACTCAATCACTCTCCTTCTGAGTGTTGTATTCTGTGGGTTGTAATCTGAATTTCTCTGTTTGTTTACAGAGCCAGTCAGGCCCATATGCATGTTAGTGTGTGTGTGGTCCAGGAAACGTTTGTTTTGGTCTGAGACGCTGATAGTTGCTCTGACAGTGGCAGACTAATTATACATAATTGACCTTCCGCAAGCCCCACCCCTTTCACTTGTCCTACCTAGTTACTGTAACTAGGTAGGACAAAACACCATAAAAAGCTTTTACAGCAAAACAGACTGTTGACGGAAGGTTCCGCCAAATTCACAAAATGCTCAACTGTTATTGGAAGACATGCAAAAAGGGGCGGGGATTGGGAAAGGTCAATTACTTTAACTTTTTGGTAAACCCTTAACTACATCCTTATCTCAAAATCAAGTAAACCAGCAGACATCTAATCTAGACCGGACACTCGTTTTACCACCATTCTTAACAAAAACTAGAAATACTTCTAGGTCTGTCTACAAAGATGAATTTTAATTTGTTTGAGGGTTATTTCAGTGTTGCAATAGGATTTGGTAAAGGTATAGTATACTAATTCTGGAGAAAGATCTTTATCCAGAATTGAGTTTAAATTTTGAACTCTATCAAAACAAAAACACCTCTCCCTTCAATGCCATAGCGGTGCTCCCTCGTTACCTCTGCCACACACATTGGAAACACATTGCGAATGCTAGGACATTGTTGTTGTGTACGGTCTGCACCACTTTGTTTGTGTATAGAGTCACGTTTGTGTAAAAGTACCGGATTCTTTTTTCAGCATACACAGAGAACAGTAAAATAGCAGACCTTGAGGAGATATTTTGTGAATTTGACCAAAAGTTTATTAACATATAATTACTTCCTATACATTTAAGTGATAACTATTTTAACTTTCATTGCTTATGAACATTTGGAACAAACAGTGAATCCATCCATCCATCCATCCATCTTCATCCGCTTATCCGGAGTCGGGTCGCGGGGGCAGCAGCTTCAGCAAGGGAC
>JAODTR010009364.1:0-29762 GCA_025399935.1 Amblyopsis rosae | reverse complement strand
ATAAAGACTATATAGACAGATAGAGATACATAGACAGAGAGAGAGAGAGAGAGAGAGAGAGAGAGAGAGAGAGAGAGAGAGAGAGAGAGAGAGAGTTGGAGGGGGAGAGAGAGAGGGAAAACATCATAACTACAGCTGGAACTATTCCTCAGCTGCTACTTGGCCTGCACACTGTCACACGTGACTATTTATACAGTGCCCTTAGGCGTGGAAATATTAGGGAACGGGGGAGGGAGGTTTAGAGGCGTCATTAATTTTTAATATAGAATAACACGTTACATAACTGCACTGGCCTATAAATCCGACAGTACATCTGTAACAGGTTCTGTTCTATGTGCATTTCAGGCAAGTGTGTTATAAATGCGTGCTTCATACATGTCAATTTGACATGTATGAAGCACGCATTTATAGGTGCCGCATGCATACAATAACGCAAAGCATTGCAATTTTACACGTGTCTGTCAGATGACAATGGAAAACATGGATCCGAAATACCGCCATAAATAACATACATTTTCACATGCACAATCATTTGCATACATACTTTTCGAAGATTTATATTTATTTAGAGCTTTTAATTCGGATAGCAATCAGATAAAACTACAAGTAACAAGAACGAAAATATGTGTCCATCCCTGCAACGAAATAAGCATTGCGCCGTACGCCGATTGGAGGTGTCGTAACTGCATGTACATAGAAGAGTCGGCACAGCAAATTAGCCGCTAGCAGTTCTGTGTTTCACATGTAGCTTGTCTCTCTCTACTGTTGTCGACGAACGCCTCATATTGAAGACATGGAGTCGTCCGATGAGTTTATGAAGTATCGTTCCCCGCTAGTGTCCAGATATGCCAGCAAGGAAATGGCCTACAACTTCAGCGACAGGAAGAAATTCACAACGTGGAGAAAACTGTGGATCTACCTGGCCAAAGCTGAGAAGGTTTGACACTTGCACGACAAACACACTAGGTTCTATATGTGCATTTGTCGCCAAGTTAAAGTCTTGAGAACTATGGTGTACGACATTGGCATACCCAGTATCACGTTCTATGTGCTATATATAGTAATATTTGTAGCTCTTGTACAGTAATTTGTTATTGTAGCGACTTGGAAGTAGCTTTAGATAAAGGTCTTCTTAATTGTGGAATGCTTTGTAGTACTTATTTTCCAAATTATTGTTACCATTAGGACCATCAGGTTGGGGTCAATTAAGGTCAACCCCTCTCAGTCGCATCACCTCATATGACCTCATACATGACCTCAAGACTACTTCTTTATTTTGGAACTATCCTACATTTGAGCAGTTAATGCACAATGTCTGTATGTAGGCCTGTTGCTGTCTCTGTTTAGGGAGAATATATGTGTCCAAAATAGCATTTGGGGGGGGGGGGGGGGATGTCACAGCAATAGGAAACTGACCCACTGCACTAGCTTAGCTAACATGCTATAACTCATTAGATTTAAGTTTGATTTATGTGTCTTCTGCCATCATAACCTAGGGCCATGATATAGCTATTTTCAATGACATTGGCGAAAAAGCATTTGCTTACTGTGTGTTTGCATGTAGCACTGTGTTAACCTAGCAAAGGCTAGTGTTAATTCTGTCATGACTTGTAACCTTTTGAGACTCTGTGCCTTGGACTGTGGACATGTGATGTTATTAGATGTGTGTTACATTCTCCTCTCTGTGGGCCAAATACATGTAGCCTAGTGACCAGACACTTGACACAAACACAACAGCCTGTTAAAGAAACTAGATTATAATAAATAATCCATTGTGCAGCTCATATCATTTGTGGACTCATTGGACAGATGTTTTACGTGTGGACATTAACCAAGTTGATAACCATGTTTGTACTATGTGTTAATGTTGAACTAATAGTTTGAACTAATGCTTTACCTTTTCTCCTTTCACACTGTAACAGTGTTTATTAATATCCAAATTGTGTCTACAGCGTAATTACCTTGACTTTGTTGTAGCAATGCTTGAAAGTGCTAAGGGAAGTTTCAGTTGATGGTGTTTTCATTTTTGATTTGTTTTATTTCTAAAAAAACAAAACGAAGTTTAAATGTGTAACTGAAACATCTTTCCAAAGTTATGAGTAATCATGTCAAAATTATTATTTCAGTATTGACAAATTGTTTTGTATATGAGTTCTCATACCGAGCAGCCCTTGGTCATACTATCAATCTGCAGAATGGGTCATTATAAAGCTTCACCAGAGAACGATGATGATCCATTAGTTTGAATCAGGTGGGTTGTCAGAAACCTATTGAATGAGCATTGGGGCCGGAGAACGGCCCTCATGGGCATCGTGCTATGCTAGCATTAACTTCATTCCCCCAACACAAGTCATGTTGCCACTATTTCGCTACTAGCCCCAATGTGGCAGCTTGCCATGCATTGAAACTCCTCCGTCAAGCAATCGGCTGGCTTAATCAAGAATAATAGTGGAATATGCGTGTGCAGTGTAAAGAGTATAACTGCTCTCGTCCCACCCTCCACTCATCTCTCTCTCGTGTGTCCATCTGTCCTCCCCAGGTGTTGGGTCTGCCCATCACGGACGCTCAGGTAGCGGAGATGGAGAGTCACGCGGAGGACATCGACTTCGCCATGGCGGCCGAGGAGGAGCGCAAGCTTCGGCACGACGTCATGGCGCACGTGCACACCTTTGCGCACTGCTGCCCCACAGCAGCTCCCATAATCCACCTGGGAGCCACGTCGTGCTACGTGGGAGACAACACTGTACGGATACACTGTGCACCTGTGCTGCGGTGATATGCTGAGCCATGTGTACTAGTGGCGTCTCGGAGGTGGTGGTGTTGTAACTTGGCTTGGAAAAATGATTCTCAGAGTGCAAGCAACACTATACTATACGTTGCTTTGCGTATTGTGGGAACGTTGAATTCAAAACCATCTGTTAGCCAGTGCCCAGGTGGTTAGTTCAGTTTGTGCCTGTCTCTGTTTTTATAAAGTTGTCCCGATGTGGACATACCGCTTTTTTAAATATTTTTTATTTTATTTTAATTGGTCAAGGTGGTTCATTCCCCTGCTAGTTGTTTGATTGAAACCTAATTAAACAGCCTGGCTAAAAAAGCAACATTGATTGGCGAGATTGCAGACTGATATGCAGAGCGATACAAATTGTGGAGGCTTCAGAATCAGGATGTCCTTACAAGGTTAACTGTTGTAACTGTGGTACAACACAGTCGTAACTAAGTCACATACGTTCATGAAACGTCTCAAAACGGCAGCATTAGCATCACTGGCTCTGTGTGCTGGGCTTGATCACATATTAACAAACACATTTTGTATACAAAACACATAATTCTAGGACTCGTAGATGCCAACATTATTATTTTGTAAGATTTGCCTTACAAAATATGATTAAGCTGGAGTCAATCATGAAATATCATAATCTCTGCCACTTAAGGAGCCATGCCTCTATCTTGTTGGATCTTTGCAGTATTACATTATGCCTGGGTGCATTAATATACTGTCTTCTTATAAAATGTGCTGTGTTTGTGTCGTGTACCCCTCCCTAGGATCTGATCATGCTGCGTGATGGCTTTGACATCTTGCTGCCTAAGGTAAGGCTCAGTGTGCACATCTGCTCGCGTGTATGTGAAGTCAGTGAAACTAGCTTCACTCTGCTTGACCCCCCCCCTCCCCCCACAGCTGTTTAAGGACTAAAATGCAGAAGTAATGACATTCACTCAATTTCCCAAGCTCAAGTTTAGCAACACAAAATTGGCCAGCGTTCAAAGACACTGGGTTGCATAGTGCTGATGTCAGATGAGATTTAATGAGCTCAGAGATCCCTCAAGGAAGTACTGGAATATGCCACCCTGTGTTGTTTGTACGCCTTTGACGTAATAATTGAAACACTCTTGCTTCTTTTACAGCTGGCTAGAGTGATTGACAGACTGGCAAACTTTGCAGAACAATATGCTGACCTGCCCACGTTGGGTTACACACACTACCAGTGAGTTTGAATGGAGCGGCACCTTTTCTATTTAAAAAAAGGTTTTTTATTCTCCTCTGACATTATAATTGTTTCACCCTTTGCCTTTCAAAAAGGGTTTTCCTCTGTTTTTGCCATTTTTCTTTGAAAGTTATATCTTGACTAGATCATTTTTACATGAAGGAAATGCATGTTTATTGCATTTGCTGATAATGTAGATCAATTGATGTAGAGCTACTATATGTTGCAGGTTTTTACCATAGTTCTGTGGTTTTTACATAAGCAGAAGTATCCACCAGAGGCAGTTTATGGACCCCCATTGGCTAATATACTGACAAATTGTGATTACCACTAAAGCCCGCGATATACTTTTAATTACGCGTACGGAAGATGGCTACCAGGCGCGTCGGGCGCGCATCCTGCGTTTCCTTGGAGCGTAGTTTGAGCACTTCCTCAGAAATTAACTTTATGTGTACGCATGATGCGATGCAGCACATGAACGTGGCGGCAGTATCGGGATCGGATAGATCAACAGCAGTCTCTGAGCAAAGAACAACAATGGCGGAAAGTTTCAAAGAGAAGTTCGTAGAGCTAGTTTGTAATCATCTAACAGCTATATGGTGTCTCCATGCCGCTCCACATTTTTACATGTTGGTTATTGTTGTAAATTCAAAAGGTAGTCAAGGAAAACATTCCAGTTTCAGCCAGGGATGATTCGGCCCCGATCTGCCCCCTACTGGATATATTTTAAACCATCAAAGCACACTTGTCTCTGCTTGTCTATGTGTACGCTTTGCACAAAAGCAAGTATATCGGGGGCCTTTGCATCTCTTGTGTTTTTATAAATGTTTTCTTCCATTTATGCATTTATTTATTTTATTTAATGTAACTGTATTTCTCCCTTTCTCCAGGCCAGCCCAGCTGACCACAGTGGGCAAGCGTGCTTGTCTGTGGCTGCAGGACCTGACGATGGATGTGAGGAACCTTCAGCGTGCCCGCGACGACCTGCGTTTCAGGGGAGTCAAGGGCACAACAGGCACACAGGCCAGCTTCCTGCAGCTCCTCCAGGGGGACCACGATAAGGTGCGCGCCCACCGAGGAGGTCACTGTAACTCAAGCGTGATCAGGCCCGCTGCGTCGCGTCGGGGCGGATGTATTTCTGTGTAAAGCAGTGCGTGTTTCTCTCTCAGGTGGAGGAGCTTGACAGAATGGTGACAGAGATGGCTGGTTTCAAGAAGTGAGCATAGTGTTTTACATAAGCAAAAACACCTTTTTATGTATTATTATTTATCTTTTTAAGGCTTAAATAATTTATAAACACAAATATGAAGCGATTAATCTTTACATGCTTAACATTTGATGCTTTACTTTACATACTGTAAGCGACATAGCAAAACGCAGAGCATCATTTTCTGCATACAAGACAATGTGTAACAAAATCTAATGATATTGAAACCTGACCCACTTAAACTGAAACGTGTCATTTCTGTGAAGATGAACGTAATACAGTATGATATATATTTTTGTTTTTACATGTAAAATGATGTGGCCAACTTGTCCCAGCAAATGAGCTAGTTAAGTTACATCTCCCCGGTCATCACCACAAAAGACCAGTGTGTTCCTTCCACAGAGCCTATCTGGTGACGGGACAGACGTACAGTCGCAAGGTGGACATCGACTCGCTGTCCAGCCTGGCCAGTTTGGGAGCTACGATCCATAAGGTACTGCGCATCATAGATGGGCCTTGGCAAAGTGTCCATCTAGTGGTGGTCGAGGGGAAGTGCAGTTATTGATACGCCTTTGTTTTTCTCAAGGTCTTTGGAAACATACACTTTTTTCTCTCTCTCTCTCTCTCTCTCTCTCTCTCTCTCTCTCTCGTAGATTTGTACAGATATACGTCTTCTGGCGAACCTAAAAGAGCTCGAGGAGCCATTTGAGAAGGAACAGATTGGTATATTGATTACGTTTCAAAAGAAACCGTTCAAATAAATTACCCTTTGTGATGGCTCCGCTACAGTGGACTTAATTAATGCGTGTTCATACTGTGTGAGTCTAGGCTAATGTTGCCAGGCACCTGAACCGTAGCGCTCGTCTGAGTTAGCTAGTCCTGCGTCCGTGCTCTGTTATGCAGGCTCCAGCGCCATGCCCTACAAGAGGAACCCCATGCGCGCAGAGCGCTGCTGTAGCTTGGCTCGCCACCTGATGGCGCTGCTGGCTGACCCCATGCAGACGGCCTCAGTCCAGTGGCTGGAGAGGACGCTGGACGACAGCGCTAACAGGTCACGTGACACGCACACTGTACACAACTGTATTTATGACATAATGACGTATTGGAAATGACACCAGGATTTTACACTCTTTTAAAGTGATTGTAAGCTAATAAGCGTTTTGTCAAATTCACCAAATATCTCCCCGTGGTCCGATGTTATGTCGTTATGTTACATAACCATGTGGTGCAGACCGCACACAATAACAATATTCTAGCCTTCGCAATACGTTACCAATGTGTGAGGTAGACCACTCTATGCCAAAGTGTTCAAAAACGTATGGCATTGAATGGAGAGGTGTTTTTGCACGCGTTCTGGATATATATATATACATGTACATACTTACTTAGTTTGATTTATTTCTCCTCCTACAGGAGGATTTCTCTGCCTGAGTCGTTCCTCACGGCGGACATCATCCTCAGCACACTACAGAACATCACGGAGGGCCTGGTGGTCTACCCCAAGGTGATCGAGAGGCACATCCGCCACGAGCTGCCCTTCATGGCCACAGAGAACATCATCATGGCCATGGTGAAGGCTGGCGGCAACAGACAGGTGAGCACAAGCCGCCATGTTGGTCGCGCTGCTGTGAGTCTGATAACACCTCCATATAGGTCCACACACACACGCACACACACACAGACAGTATGTACACGCGCGTCCCGCTCAAGCAAGAACCTGTCAAGTGTCTAAATCTGCACTTCCTCCAATGGCCACTGGAGGCTGGCTGCAAAAGGGAGTCAATCCCCATAGACTCCCATGTTAAAATATCTGACTTTACAGCAAATATTAACATGTGTACAGCCTGGTTCAAAAATGGTTTTGTCTTTATAGCTAGTCTCCCCGTTCATGCCAACTGGGTGATTTATTATTATAATTTCTAGCTCATCAGTTAAATATTCAGTATTATCTATATACGTATACCATTATATTGGATAGGGGGGCCCTACAGGCAGAGTGAGGTACTGCAAAGATTGTGACGGCCAGGGCCAGCACAGCTCAGTCTTCAGACCCATTCTTTGTAAATGGGTGACGCCACGACGGGTTTGTTTATTTCTCCGCTCCATTGTCCCTGTGTGTGTGTGTGTGTGTGTGTGTGTGTGTGTGTGTGTGTGTGTGTGTCGTCAGGACTGCCACGAGAAGATCAGGGTGCTCTCCCAGCAGGCGGCGGCTGAGGTGAAACAGGAAGGCGGGGACAACGACCTGCTGGCCAGGGTCCAGGCCGAGCCCTACTTCAGCCCCGTCCTGGGCCAGCTGGACGTCCTGCTGGACCCCAAGACATTCGTAGGGCGAGCGCCCCAACAGGTACTTTTACCTTCACCCATTTGAATACAACATGGGAGCACCACAGAGAACATTGTGATGTTTTAATATAGGAGGACTTTAGTATGGGCTGCTCAGGCTGTAATATTGTGGTGAATGGAAACACACCATAAATGCCTCAGTGGTGTAGTTTCAGTTCAGTTAACCAACGTCTATGGACAATCTATTGCTGTGTTACGAATTGCATAGCAGCATTGATTGTGCAGGAGTTTTAACGCAAGCGTGAAAGTACACTTGTCATTATCATGTGTTTGTACTGTATGTGTTGTTCACCCTTGACTTGATCTTGACTTCTCGTGCATTAGCGTATTCCCCAACTTTATTCCAGCATGACGTTCTGAGGCTTTTTGTCTCCTTCCTTGGATCTCCTTGAACTGTGATCGCTTACTGCTTACTTTTCTTCCTACAGGTGGCCAGGTTCTTGTCTGAGGAAGTGCGCCCCCTACTGGAGCCGTACAAGGCTAAAATGGATGTCAAGATTGAGCTTGAGCTCTGATATGTATGCATAAACGAACACATCCTCTTAGCAGAAGAGGCAGTTGGTGAATGTTGTATCAATAAAGACTAATGCTGGTATATTTATACATTCAGTGTGGGCTGCGTTTCGTTTCTAGTGGATTGGAATTATGCTCAAAATGAGAATATTTTAAAATGTTAATACACACACAAATGTTCAATGTGAATTTACTTGACAGGGTAAAGTTAACTTTATATGTTGATAACCAGTTCTCTAAACCTGATAATGTGAAATATAGAGTAGAAATTAGCTTGTTTTTGCTTTACATTTATTATCTAGCATTCATACTTAAGGTTGAAGCTATTTTATTTAGGTGTTCATTTTTAAGCCCCGTTTCTAAATGTGGAGTATATGTCAACACTGTTTTGGTTACTGTACAATTGCACTTGTGCTGAAGAGGAAACTCCCTGTTTGATTTGGAAGGTTGCGCAAAGAAATGACCTTCATTGTCAAACTGACATTGAGAAGCAGTGGTGTTACTGTAATGTCTCATGTATCAGGGCACACACAAAAAAATCCAAAGCAGAAATGTATTACATTTCATTTAATGCATACTGTATAATTTAAACATTTTCATGGCCTGCTACTGCTAAGAAGGAGGAAACATGTCACTGTGATATCTTTAGCATTTACCATATCTCCTATAATACTTTTAATATTTACCTCAGTCACTTAGTAGCCTGATATGTTTACTGTACAGTATCGTGTTTTTACACAGTCAGGATATTGGCCTACTGTGTATGCAATGCAAATTGGTAATTTGAATATAATATAATCTGCAATGTACGGTTAAAGTGTAGTTTCCTCTACAAACAAAACACTACTCGTGCCATTACGGTAGTGTACGGTAACTGGCTTTGTATACCTGTAACTCACACTACGCCCAGAAACCCTACAGAACTGTAAGTAAATGAATCCTTTTAGTATATTCACTTAATCTAACTAGTGTTTAGCATGGGTTACTCTGAAATGTTTAAAATATATATTTCAATTTTAGTGCAGTTAGCAATTAAGTTTAGACTTCACGAATGGCTTGCCATTCTTTAAAATGTTCTTAAACTCATAAAGGTTTTCAAATTAATTAATTTGATTACCTTGTTACCATTCTTGGATTACGTTTTTACTGCATGCAATATATACATGAAAATATAAATTCAATATAGAGATAATATGAATAGAAGTGATATTGTAAGTGAATTGGTGTCTGTCTCTCTCCAGTAATAAGATGTGGCTCTGGGCTCTTCTTCCTGTTTGCTATGTTGTCTTTGGCACAGCGGGTCTGTGGACAGTGTGAGTAACCCTTACGTTTACTGAACAGTTTTGTTAGTGCCATTGTCTCAACCTCATCCACCATCATGGTCAACATCACTTATAAAACACAAACACCTATAGCCAAATAATAAAACACCTATAGCCAAATAATAGGAATACAATTAATATATAAAACTAACATCACCCACATTAGACAACCCTCAGAAGAAACATGGAGCTCAGCCAGGACTCATACATAGTTACTACATTAGAGGAACCTCTAGGAGAATTTCTATCAAGCATTTGTCTTTCTGGTTAAGTTTTAAATGTGTATAGCTAAATTCGTTTTTTTTGTTTTGTTTTTTGGCACATAATACACGTTACATGCTACACATGTTAATAAATGTGTCGCAAAGAATCACTTTGTTTGTTCAAGCAGCGCTTATCTTCATGTTCAATCTTGACACTGGCCATGCCAAAAGGTCCCACCATAAGCGCCTTCCCTTCTGCTGCGCTCTGCCGACCTACTTATAGGAGGCAGGTGATTCATAATTACCCACACCTGCTCCAGATTCCCAGTCCCATGAACCACACCCAATTACTCTTCTTTTCACAATCGAAGCACATGCGCAAACCACACCTCAATCTCTATTCTGTTTATACTGAAGCCAGCCTCTGTTTTTCAAAAGAAATATAGAACTGAGCAAAAATAATTACAAAGAATATTACTAAAATAAACAACTAAATATTACTTATATGTTTAAAGTGTATGTGCTCTTCCCGTCTGTTTTATACGTTTCAGGTTTGGCATTGCTGTGTCAAATGGTTCAGTCAACTTAACTGAAGAGTTCCCTTTCATTAGGTAGGCTGAAGATTAAGTGTCATGTATGACCAAGTTAATAGATTGCATAACAGAAAGGCTAATAGCACACACGTTTTTGAGTGTGAACGTTGACTGTTGTCTCTTCCAAAAGCAAATGTGGCTCCTACAACCCTCAGAGCTGCCTCTTCTCTCAGATCTGCAACATCTGCTCAGTTTTAGGTAATGCTGTACAAATAGCTGCAAGTTGAAACCTTCTAGAGAGCTGGGCTTCATCAAACACTGGCGTGTGTACCAATGAAATGTGCTTGATCATTGTCAAGTTATTTATTTATTTATTATTTGTATTGTTAATGTGTAATTATCATTATCACTCATGTATTTTTGGATGGGGAAGCCACATCTGACTGTCTCTCTCCCTCAGTCCTGTGGATTGTGGTGATCCGGTTTCAGCAGGTCCGCGACTATGGTCAGACCTATGGTTGCCATGGCAAAGCCAACATCAGTAGTATTGTTTTGGGTTTCATCTCTTCAATAGGAATTTCTATCCTAGGCAATTTCCAGGTATTTTTTATATAAAAGTGTCTCTTCACTCTTCCCCTTCCCTTCATCCAGTTCCTGCCTGCATGAGGTTCCTAACAGCAGTGTCTTGACTTCATCAGTTAAACATCACACCACAATGTCCACACCTAATTTGTCAAGTCACACGCAACGCAACAGTAAGCAGAATGTACAGGGTGTTTCAAAATTCAAAGCAGTGTATCTCTAGTTGTAATTACACACGTTTCAAACGGTTTGAGGAGTTATGAAGTAAACTAACGCTATACCGCTCTCTTTAAAGTAAGGTAAGAGTTTCATTCATGGGTGCTTTGTGGTTGCAAAGATATCGATTTCAAATCTGATCAATAATTTTGAAACACCCTGTATATTCTGCTATTTAGTAAATATTTACAAATGTTTTCTTTTCTTGCACCTTTTAGCAAACGGTCTTAATGAAAGTCCATATTCTTGGGGCGTTTCTGGCCTTTGTTCTCGGCCTAGCTTACTTCTGGGTGCAGCTGTGGCTAACCTACTACACAGAGCCGTCCCAGGACAGAAGGCTGGTGGGTCCTGTCAGGGCCATATGCTGTATAGCGTGTACCCTCTTGGCCATTGGCAGTATCCTTCATGTGTGATTCCAGGGGTCTATTTGATTGGGAGAGCCCATCAGTCACTTACACATGCACTGTGACTGCTTTAAACGCTTGAATAGAAAAACATTGTGCCCTTCATAACCATGACCTCTGTTTATTATTATTTGTATTGTTGTTTTAGCATTTGAGCATTATACTGTATTTCTCTGCTGTTTATTTCTATATTTACAATATAAAGAGTAGCCTACAAAGTAACCTTTGTTGTGAAAGAATTATTTTGCTAGTGTATCACCTGCAGGTCATAGGCTGGTACATTCCACATTGCATATAACATATACAGTTTGCACAAAATATCATATTTCAGGCACTATTAATATAGAGCAGTGGTCCCCAACCCTGGTCCTGGAGAGCTACCGCCCTGCATGTTTTAGATGTCTCCCTGCTCCAACACACCTGACTCTAATGAATGGCTCGTTATCAGTCTCTGCAGAAGCCCATTGATTTGAGTCAGATGTGTTGGAGCAGGGAGACATCTACAACAAGCTGGATAGGGGCCCTCCAGGACCGGAGTTGGGCACCCCTGATATAGAGTATACATACTCTATGGTACTGTTCATCAGGGCTATTCAACACCGGTCCTGGAGGGCCGTGCCCTGCATGTTTAAGATCTCTCCCTGCAGACCGGAGTTGAATAGCCCTGCTGCACATCATTGTGACCCTTGACTCCTCCCCCTTCGTCAGTGGCTGTGCTCCTAATCACGCAGCACCTAACAGGAGCTGCGGTGTGTGAGTGGGCCATGGTCATGGTGTTTTTCTGCTTGTTTGGCCTGTTCGCTGCAGACTTCCGACATATTGACTGTCACCAGTTCACTGTGCAGAGACCTGGGGCACAGATGGGAGGGGGGGATGGGGGCATAGGTCCGCCCCAGTTTCTTAGAGAGCTGAATCATCCCCCCCACTTTTGAGTGCTCCAGTCGGGGCACCGGAGGTATCACTGGGATTTGCGTGATGATACCCGCACAAGAGTGCTCCTACAGTAGGTCGGGTTCATTATCAAAGAGTTCCCGGCGGAGCTCCGGAGGTGTGGATGTATTTTTGTATTTTGTGGTTGCTGGGTGAGCAGTGCCTCAATTGCATTGAGGTGCTTTAGTCACTAAAATGGACGGGATTATGAAAGGGGCTTTGGAATGAGCTCATAAATAATTGTTTGTTTGTTTATTTATCAGGGACAATACAATAAACATTATAACAGGTTACATGTTCAAATGGTCATAGTAATCTGGAATAGATGCATTGAATGCAGGGTATATAGCCTAAAATAATTTGCGACCCCTGTCCCTGGTTAGACCTTTAAGTTAAAAACAGTCAGCAAACATAATAAAAATAAAATAAATGACACAAATAAAATATATGTGCGACACAGTCAAAAAATGTTTACCTGGATTACATTTACAATGTGTACTTTGTGTCTGTGTGTGTCACTGTACGGGCACAAACAGAATCAATGATCACATGTTTGAGTTTGTTTCAGCCAAAGTTTTACCATATTATTAAAAGTGGTCAGATTAGTTTGTGTCTTTATGACAGTTGGTAAGGCAACCTAGTGGTTGGTCGCGCCTTGCATTGCAGCAATCGCCATCGGTGTATGAACGTGGGTGTGAATGGGTGAGTGTGAGGCAATACTGTAAAGTGCTTTGAGTGGCCGGAAGGTTAGAAAAGCGCTATATAAATTCAGTCCATTTACCATTCCACATATGTATTCCTTTTACCGTAAGGGATGATTGACCAAACGTGGTTTTACGATGAGCTACCTTGCAATTTCCATTTGCTGATCCCCTAGTGGTTATACTGCAGATGTTTCTATTGGTTACATGTGGAAATAGCACACATTTAAAATATGCCATTTAGTTTGTTTTTGGTCCATAATTTTAAAAGCTTGCTTGTATAGTGATGTAATGGGTTTGACAGTTGATGTTGTTGCCTGAGCCCATACAGTAACACAATAGCATATATTTTTTAATATTATGGGATGCATGAAATGTTGAGCTGCTTTGAGAGGTATGTAATAAATCATTCTAAAGCAGTTCAAACTAGTCTTTATGTTTTTGCATAGCTTTTTAACATGTTTATACAATTTTAATTCAGTCCAAAATCATCCCAAAAATGTTAAATTTCTTCTTTGATTCTTTTGTCTTCATTTTCAAAGAGAAACACAGTTTTTTGTTTTCCTTTTCATAGAGAATGAAATTACAATTTAGAGTTAAATTATTGCTTTTGAGCCATTGGGATATGCATTCCATTTCAATTGTTAATATCTCTTCAGCTGCACATTATGTTTCAGCTGATACATAGATAACTGTGTCGTCCTCATACATTTGACAAGTTATTTTACAGCAAGCTGGTAGATCATTTATGTATAACATGAAGAGTAGAGGCCCCAAAATTGAGCCTTGTGGAATACCCATTCTAATTTGAAATGGGATTGAATGTTCTGTATTGATTTTTACATTTTGTTCCCTACTTTGGAGGTATGATGCAACCCAATTGGTTGCTTGTACTGAAAATGTAAAGGTTTTAAGTTTGTTTACAAGGGCTTTGTGGTTCAGTGTCAAAAGCCTTTTTAAGGTCTAAAAACACACCCGCCGTTACATTACCTTTGTCTAATGAGCGCTTAATATTTTCAGTGAGGTTACAATTGGCCATTTCTGTAGAATAACCTGGCCTAAACCCAAATTGTTTAGGGCAAATACGTTTTTCACTTTCAAGGTGGTCAACCTGTTCAGCAACAACAAAACAAAAAAAAGACCTTGGCATGAACAGGCAAGATAGAAATAGGTTGTTTTCCACCTTTTGGGGAATATCCCAGTTCTGATGGCGAGGTTATCAGATGTGTTATAGGCTTGATAAGATTTAGACAATGTTTTTATAAAAGCAGTATCCATTCCAAACATATCTTTTGCCTTTGAATTTTTTAATTCCCAAATTATTTTACTTACTTTCTCTTGGACAAATTCCTTGATGTAGAAAGATTCAAATGAATCTATTATGTTGACCTGTGATAACTTTACGGTATTTTCACACAAACATGTTACATAATTTGCATTAAAAGCTGAAGGAACTGTGTCAACATGTAAAGTTTCCGTCTAATAGCTAGGTTCATATATAGCCCAATGATGCACATAATATTCTTGTGTGTGTTTATGCTGGCATGTTGACCAGTGTTGATTCTTGTTAGTCCACGACATCATAAACGCCATGTACGATGTTTAGTGTTACATGCAGTTAATGCACATTAAGTAAAATAAGTCAAACATGTAGTTGTGTAGGCTTAAAGGCCCTGCCCGATATGAACATGACCCCCACATGGCCTCACAGAGCGTCTAGACTAGAACCTTTGGTGCGCTTAACATACTGCACATGCACATATCACACCTTACTGTATATGCACACTAACTGTAAATAATGGATGTCGAACAACACCAACCTTGCACATGGTGAGCCTGTATACACACGACATACACATGCAAAACAATGCCTTGCTTATGGCAAATAAGTACTGCTATTTCATTTATATGTTTCTGTGCATTACATAAGTTGCTTAGTATATTTGAAACCTGAAAGTATTGTTTTATTAATAAAACGTTTTTCTTTATAGTCATGCTGCATTATTATTATTCATTTCTCACCAAGATAATTGTTTTTTACACGAATATGGTTTATTATAATTTTAGAACAGCAATGGATAAATATAGCACTGCTTTACATTTTGGATGAATGCAACTGTGTAATAAAAACAAACAGCAAACATAAATAAATAAAAAGAAAATAAAACATAAGGCATAAATAGATTTAGTATGACACATATCAGATTATATTATATATATACTAATAGTGGCATGTTTTGATTTATTGTACTGTACTGTATTTGAACTTCTCATTGGTTGTTGTCTTACAGTCAATAGCTTTCAAATTCCACTTGGTGGAACAACTCAACCACCATAAACGAGTCAGTTCTTTTCAAAACGTTACAATATATATAAAAAAATGTGTCATTGTACTTTATTATTGTTTATATTGATCATTAAAATAATTGAATATTTTAATACATAGAACATACCAGACGTGTTGGGCAAGTTACTCAGCAATAGTAATAAGTTACTATTTACTTATTACTCCAAAAATTAATATTATTAGTTTACTTATTACTGGGTATTAAAAGTAATTAGTTACATTACTAGTTACATTACTATATTACTTTCACAATCACTACCCTGCCTCGCCCCTTCAGAAAAATTACAACCTGTGTAGCCAGCTCATTTTAAAACAAAATCCTCTTTATTGGAACAATAATTAACCTTAGGAGTCAACAGTCAGCCAGAGTGAAAACATTGAGAAGAAAGACCGAGTTATGTATGGACGATAGCGTCAGCAGGAAAAACATATTCTGGGAAGCAATGGGAACACCTACAGAAATGACACAAATCGAGCTCTCTGCGTTACCAGCACTGAGTGACATGAAGCAAACAACAAACATTTGTACATGTATTAATTCATTTCATGAGTCCAGATATAGTAGGAAAAAGCCTTTATTTGGTGTGTCTGTCCTAAAAATACACAAGGGTTACCTAGGAAACCACGATGCCACGCCCCAACCCATATGTGTAGAATCCAGGGGGGATGCAGTGAATGTGTCCCCCTCAATATTTAGAAAAAGTGTATTCGTCCTCTCAAATAAAATATACTATAAAATGCCCACTATGCTATTGGTTCAGACTGTTATGTCTTATGTTGGATATTTAAATGTGCACATATTGCACCCCATCCACACGGCTTTACGCCGGCATATGTGGCACTAACGCACTACTTGCAACATTCAACTGCTACCAGCTCTGCCAGATAAAGTACCAGCATTTGAAAGTGGGGACAGTTTTAGGCAATATCAATACTGCCGAAATCTGCCCACCTATGTAAATTTGCTGTAAAGTATTAAAGAATGTATTAATAACTTCCAAATTTTCTGATAGCCAAATCTGATGCCTAGAATGTCTCCAACATATAATTAAAATAAATGTATTAAAGAAACAGCATTTGAAAGGGGGGACAGTTTTAGGCAATATCAATGCTGCCGAAATCTGTCCCCCATGGCTGCAAAGTGTTAAAGAATGTATTAATGACTTCCAAATAATTCTGCTAGGATAAACGGATGCCTAGAATTTGTTCAACATATAATTCAAATACATTTATTAAAGTAACAGCATTTGAAAGGGGGGACAGTTTCAAGCAATATCAATGCTGCTGAAATCTGTCTCCCTATGTAACTTGGCTGCAAAGTGTTAAAGAATGCATTAATGACTTCCAAATCATTCTGCTATCATAAACGGATGCCTAGAATGTGTACAACATATAATTAAAATACATTTATTAAAATGAATTGTGCCAGGGTTCCTGTATTTATTGTTTTCCTTAAAATAAATATACATTTCCACCCTATGTACCTTGATGCAGAAAAGGCACAAAGTTTTCCATAAGAATTCACCAGAATGCATAAAATTAATTGTTTGATTTTCAACGTTATCTGGTGAAGGACCCCCAGACCCCCCGCTTTAAATGTCCCCCCCCAATACTCAAACGAAATCTACAACCATGCCCCAACCAATTCTTAGCACTTACTTGATTAAGCAGTGAGGCTGCACTTTCCCGAAGACTCCACCCACAACCCAAGGATTAGCTATGATGTCATAAGGAGGCCACAATGCCACGACCCCAACCACATTCTTAGTACATAAAAGGGGCAAACCTACAGAACAAAAACAGAACAATACTGCAGAGAAGAATACGTGAGCAGGAATCAAAACATTGAATATTATATCAATTTTAAAGAAAATGGAGAATTATGAGAAGCTTTGTTTTCTAGGTCATGGCACTTATGGTTGTGTCATCAAATGCCGTGACGTGAGAACGGACAAAATTGTGGCCATTAAGAAACATTTCAACAAAGGAGAAAAGCAGTTAAATATAGCAGTTAAGAGGGAATATGCCCTCTTGCGCAAAGTCCGTCACGACAATATAGTGACCCTGATAGAAGTGTTTAAACACAAAGGATTCCTTCACGGTGTGTACGAGTTCCTCAAGCAGTCTGTGCAGGATGAATTGAAAACCAAACGTGGTGGTCTGGACAAGGACACCCTCAGGAGATACGGTTTGCAGCTCCTACGTGCAGGGGATTTCCTCCACCAGAACAACATCATGCACAGAGACATCAATCCGGACAACCTTCTGATATCTCACTCTGGTGTTCTTAAGCTGGGTGATTTTGGAAATGCCCGTTATTTGGCTCATAGCGGCCAACCTCTGACTCCTCTAGTGTGTGCCATGTGGTTTAGTGGCCCTGAGATATTGTTGAAGGACACCTACGGTACACCTGCGGATGTGTGGGCCATTGGTTGCTCCATCTTTTGCATGGCCACGAGGAGATACCTTTTGAATGGCACGTCAGTTCGCAACCAGCTGGAAGTCATCGTCCAAAAAACAGGCCCTTTGAGTGAGCAACTGGAGCAGCTGTATTTTTGGAAATTTAGGTGTAGCGCTGTGCTGCCGATTAACACAAGACGACCTGTGTCCCTTTCTGAGAAATACTGCCTGGATGATGCCGACCTGGCTAAACTAGTGGATCTATGTCTTCAAGTGGATCCTGCAGACAGGCTGAGCTGCTCTGAGCTGCTGCAGCAACGCTATTTCACCAGAGGCAACTTCCCAGACACTTTCCTCCCAGAGCACCAGGAGGTGATCCAGCAGGATCTGGCATACGATAAAAGTCAAGACTCCCTGGACAGTTGGGACAAGTGTCTGCTGAGAATGGAGGAGTCCATCATCGCCTCCACATTCGGTCGGGATGAGGGCCAACAGGAGGAGGTGGAGTTCTCCGATATCTCCCTTTTCAGTTGGAAAGAGAGCCAACGGCAAGAGGAGGAGGTCGCCAATACGTCCCTGCAGGGAGGACATGAGCAGCAGATGGTGGGCGATGTCTCTGCCACCTCACAGCAGGTCGAGGGTGAGCCATACAACCGGAAGTGCACCAAGGGAATCAAAGGTGCTTTCTGCAGAGCCTTCAAGGCCATGAAAGGCTTCTTCACCCGATGTGTCATTCCAAAGGACAAGCGTGAAGAGCCTGTACCGTGCCGGGTGGATGTAGCTGCAAAGCCTGGAACATCTCAGTTCGATGCACCTGAAAAGTCTGGAAAATCGTAGCTGGATGTGGCTGAAAAGCTTGGAACATTCTGGGGGATGTAGCCGAGGAGCAAAAATAATTGCTTCGGGAGGAATAAATAACACGCATTCACCTCCCTCGCAATGTATAGTCAACTGGGATTGTCACATCTATCACACCTTCACTGTCAATCTATCACTGCCCTCTTCTGCTTCTTGTCAACCACCACTGCTCATTTGGCAGTTGATCCTAAGGGGCCATCTTTCCTGTACGGCATCCATATTAGGAACTTTCTTCCTACCTCGTCATCCTTCCTCCTCCTCAAATGTCACCCCTCCCTTAGTCAAATGTCACCCCTCTTTTGGCCAAGTATCAGCTGTTCCCTTGTCAAACATCAGTATCACTCATCCTCCTGTCATCTACTGTCATTCCTCAGCTCTCCCCTACAGTATGTTTTTTCCTGCAAGTAAAATGAACAGAAACACTTGCATATTTAGCGCATGGAAGAGGTGCTTGTTTGAAAGAACGTAAAATAATCTTTTATATTTAAAGACTAAAGGCTACCATTCTTATTGACAAAATGTAACTTACCTGTAGTATTATTGTTATTAGTAGTAGTAGTATTTGTAGTAGTAGTAGTAGTACTGTTATTAATAGTAGTAATAGTAGTAGTATTTAATAGTAGTATTTTTAGTAGTAGTAATAATAGTATTAGTAATAGTAGTAGTATTTAGTAGTAGAAGTAGTGTAGTAATAATAATATTAAAAAAAATTGATTAAAAAATGTAAATTTAGAAAGTACTTTGTAGGGTCGCTTTATAACACTAAAAATAATAATAGTAATAGTACTATTTTGTAGTAGTATTTAGTAGTACACACGCACTCAATGTAAAATAGGCCATTGCGTAAAGCATTACATATGTAGTATAACCTTTACTGCATTATATTATATACTACCATATATTTTAATTTGTGCCAGGGTTCCTGTATTTCATGTTTTTCTTAAAATAAATTAACATTTCCACCCTACCTTGATGCAGAAAAAGGCACAAATTGTTCCATAAGAATTCACCCGAATGCAGAAAATGAAGTTTTCTGGGGAAGGACCCCCAGGCCCCCCACTTTAAATGTCCCCCCCAATATTCAAACGAAATCTACACCCATGCCCCAACCAATTCTTAGCACTCACTTGATTAAGTAGTGAGGCTGCACTTGCTCGAAGACTCTGCCCACAACCCAAGATTAGCTATGATGTCATAAGGAGGCCACAATGCCACGCCCCCAACCACATTCTTAGTACATAAAAGTGGCAAACCTACAGAACAAAGACAGAACAATACTGCAGAGAAGAATAAGTGTAGAGGAATCAGAACATTGAATATTATATCAATTTGAAAGAAAATTGATAATTATGAGAAGTTGTTTTCTAGGTCAAGGCACTTATGGTTGTGTCACCAAATGCAGTGATGTGAGAACGCACACAATTGTGGCCATTAAGAAACATTTTAACAAAGGCAAAATGCAGTTAAAATAGCAGTTAAGAGGGAATATGACCTCTTGCGCAAAGTCTGTCTCGACAATATAGTGAATCCGTCCATAGTAGTCGTCCCCTGGTCATTCCTCAATCGTCCCCTCAATCTTCCCCTGGTCATTCATCAGCTCTCCCCTACAGTACACATTATTTCCTTGCAGGTAAAATTAGGGAAAACACTTGCATATTTAGCGCATGGAAGAGGTGCTTGTTTGAAAGAAGGTAAGATAATATTTAATATTTAAAGCAAATAGGCTACCATTCGTATTGACAAAATGTAAGATGTTACCTACCTATTATTATTATTAGTAGTAGTAGTACTATTTGTTGTAGTAGTAGTAGTAGTACTATTTGTTATGGTAGTAGTATTTAGTAGTAGTAGTATTGTTAGTACTAGTATTAGTAGTATTAGTAATAGTAGTAGTACTATTTGTTGTAGTAGTAGTAGTAGTACTATTTGCTATGGTAGTAGTATTTAGTAGTAGTATTGTTAGTAGTAATAATAGTAGTTTTAGTAATATAGTATTTAGTAGTAATAGTATTGTTAGTAGTAGTAATAATACTAAAATAATAGTAATAGTGCTATTTTGTACTAGTATTTAGTAGTACACGCACGCGCGCGCACACACACACACACACACACACACACACATATACACACACATAAAATAAATAAATAAATAAATGAGTGTAAGTCCTTCTGGAGAAATCTTTCAGCTAGATAAAAACAAAAACACTTCCCACCCAATGCCATAGGGTGCTCCCTCAGAAGCTTCGCTCCACACATTGGACACGTTTCTGTTCCTATATGCAGAGCCAGTGCTGTGTAGAAGTACCACATTACTTTTTTAGCACACAAAGAGAACGGTACCAGATAGCGAACCACAAGGAGGTATTTGGTGAATTTAATTTAACATAGCTTTCACTTGCTTACTATACATTTAAACATGTAGAAAAGGTGACTTTGAGAGGTAGGACAATGTTACAGTATGTAACAAAAAAAACAATTTATTTTTGGATCTAGGTTGAAACGTTGAACTCGGTGATATGAAAGCAGGTAGCCTACTGTGCATTTGCAGTCAACATTGCAGATACAAACATGACCAGCAGAGGGCAGTCAGGTCAATATCACACTGACGTCACAATTTATGGCCTGGTGTCCTGCCAGGGAAATATTTTGGAAGGTGCTTTTTGTTAAGCTGGGACAATTGGTCAGGGTATTATAAGATGGGCTAAATAATGAAGCTCTCATAGTGGGAGAGGTTCTGTTGGCTTTGACACTAACTGCCTCGTCCAAGTTATGTGTTTGCTCATATTGCCACGGGATGTTGCTGGCACCATCTTAGCTGATACTACTGCGCCATCCATGTTTGGTGTTTGCTTCTGTCCTTTATTGGTGTCATATAAAAGCAGTGGTACTCATGAATACAGGGTCCACATGGGGATTGAGAGGGGAATATTGGCCCCTGCGCACGGACAGCATTCTTTCACATACTCCACGCTAGGAGATCATCGGAGGGGGGCCTTGACAAGTGGGCAGAAAGATCACATGGCCACAGCCTGGAATTCGATGGGAATTTTTCAAGTGCTGTTAGCTGCGATAGCGTTGTATTCCAGACAATTGTCTGTAGCCTCTCCTGGGTCTCCTGAAAGCTCCCAGGTTGCAGCTGGTTTGGGAAGAAGAACTTTAACACTGAGTTTAGACTTATTGATGCCATAATTCATGATGTAAGTATTATTTATTTGTCAATTTGTGTAAATACATGTCTATTACCAGAAATGTAAGATATAAGTTCTGGCGGCAAAAGATCCTTACGTCTACTGTTTTCATTAGCATGCAGTAAAAGTGTCTGATAAAGTAATCTAACTCAGAAAAGAGTCAAAAGAAACGTTGAAAGAAAGGGGCTCCTTGACGGAAATGTCAGAGGAAGGTCTGGGTCCTCTATTGTAAGGCAGGAGAACAAGGATCACGCAACGCCTGCATTGTTGCTTTTGACTGACATTCACCAAGGGGCCACAGTGGGCCTGCTTTCTAGCCCTGCGATAGTCTCTTAACACCCGCGTTCCTCCACCACTCATTTATCCCAGCAGCTCTTGACCAAGGACAATAAACCTGCCTCCCTATCGCACCGCACAGTCCATATGCTATCAGAGACCAGAGCACTGCTGCCATTTGCTATAGCACTGGAACCCTGTCGAGCCGTAGATGTGGACAGCCGTATTCGGCCACAGACCTTTTTCCGAAGGCCAAATGATCTGCCGCCAAGCTAGCGGTCGACCTTAATGGGTGGAAGAAACGAGATGAGAGGAGAGGAGAACGTGGAATGAAGGAGAAGGCGTCCTGTGGTTGACCACGACGTGGTGAGATGAAGCGATGGAGAGTAGGGGGACTTTGACAGAGTGGGGATGACAGCGAGTTAGATCGCGCCAGATAGCGGTACTGGCAGACACACCACGCCGGGGCACACACAGAGACTGTGTGACTGAAGCACGAGAGACAGGGAGTGGGCAGGGCCAGTAATGATCTCACCCTCCTCCTCCTTGGCACGGGGCTGCAGAAAGATGCCCTTTTGCTAGAAAATGCCAAGCGCAACGCATTCCAGCGGCGCTGGGACAAAAGCTCTCCCCGGCCTCAGCTGCATCCGGCTCCATCAGACAAGGCATAATTATATAATTAGCCTGGCTGGTGCAGGCGTGGACGCTCACGCAGGGCTGTGTGTGTGTGTGTGTGTGTTATTATCAGACAATGGAAGGAGTCTGGGCTTATAAGGGGAGTGAATTGGGGAAGGGGGGGGGGGGGGGGCTACAGCTGTGACATGGAGGAACAGATTGTAATGCTAGACAAAAAGAGGTTGATAGAGTGACTCTGTATCGGCTCCAACTCTGATCAGGGCCTATATTGTCACTGTGTGTGTGTGTGTGTGTGTGTGTGTGTGTGTGTGTGCGCGCGCATATGTGTCCCTGTGTGTGTGTGCATCTGCATACATGTGTGTGTGTCCATACATGTCTGTGTGTGTGTGTGTGTGTGTACATACTTGCTGTGTATGTGCATACGTGTGTGTGCATAAGTGTATGTATGTGCATGTGCGTAATGTACGTGTTGGTCCATATATGTGTGTGTGTATGTGCGTGCAGATCCTGTGTTACATGAGGAGACCCTGAGCTTCTTGGATGAACCCAGGCAGCGTGAGGTATCAAACTGACAAGATGCCCATAAGAGGATAGAGAGAAACAGATGAGCAATCAGAGAGGCTGATTGAACGAGGGCAAAGGAACAGACGTTTCCAGGGATGCACGCACATCAACAGCAGAGTATATAGCAATGCTCACTATCACAGTGGAATGCTCTCAAACCCCTCGGCCAATGACCTCCGAGAAGAGGATCAATAATGGTTGCAGATCCTCAAACAACCTCCCCAAAGAATTAAACGCAAGACACTTTGAAGGGCTCCTTAGCCTCACATTGAGATATACTGCGCTGGTGTGACTGACATGTGACTCATTCACACAGGTACGACTGGACACACACACACACACACGGAACACGTTATGTACAGCCATCCCGGGCCTCTCGTCCGAGTGTGATCCATGCTGCCGGAATTGAATTGAGCCAGTGTCCCTCTGCTCTGGCCCCCGTCCAACAGCCTCCCATTGCACCGTGGCCTTGGCTCGGGGTGTGTCTCCGCTCGCACGGGACGTTATAGAATAGTCTATTGTTGACCACACAGTACAGCAGGGGTGGGCTTTGAGGGAAGGGATTAGCTGGTAGGGAACGAAGGAACACTACATTTACAATGTATTGATATATACACACTAGAACCGAGGCGTAACACAGATGTACAGGTACACACACACACACACACACACACAAGCACGGACCATCAGAGAGCGGTGGAGCAGTCTCTTTATTTCACGTTCATTCCATAACCATGGGTGACTGTTTCCTAAAAACATTAACAAACAGTCATTAGTGCTTACGAGGCTCCACTTGTCTGAGATTGCTCTGTTTGAACACTGGGAGAAAACAAGGTTGCCTTGAACATACCAGGCAGCTTAGCAACATAAACCAACCCCCTTCATTTAATGATTCCCATCATAGCCCAGAAAACACACATGTAACCCACGGTTACAGATCTATATTTGGGCTTGAGACATGCTGTCTCCATAGAGATGACTGTTATTACCCAAAGTCCTTTGGTTTTAATTATTCTGTTTTTAGATTTAGGCAAATATTTCTTACAGTAAGCTTTGTCTCTCCCAAGAGGTTTGGGTTGGTTTGGAGCTTTGGAGCCCCCCCCCCAAATAAAATCCCCAGTAATTGAAAATGAACAAAAGCATTAGATGAGTGATCCATAAATGAGTCTTTAACTGAGACTCTGAAACAACATAATATGTGCCATGCTGTCAAACAACTGAGATACCGTTTGACTTTGTAAGAAAAATGCGTGTGTGTTCTGTACGACCCATGTGTGAAACTACGATTTAGGAATTTAGTTTTTTTTTGTTTTATATTTGTATAATATAACTATTTGCATATAAAACAAACAAAATCACATTCGACTTACAGTTGGGCTGAATTTTTCTGAAATGACAGTATACCCACTCTATCCTAATAGCATTTAACAGGATCCTTGGCCTTTATTCTAGAAATCCACATGTCCACAAAAAACCTTGCCTAATACACTATTAATGTAGTCTTTATGACACTGCCAAAAAGGGTATTATAGCTGCCAACATAAAACAATCTATTATTTCCTATTATTCCTTATAGATACATGTTTAAAGGGTATCCAGCATTTGGCCTACACTGGATTAAACAGCGATGTAAAACAGAGTAGGCTATTGTATGCCTACTCCCATGACCACCTTTGATGTTCGCCACGCAACACAGAAAGTCTCTGGAAGAACCGAGTCGCTACTAATGTTACACGAAAACATCAATTGAGCCCACCAGCGACGTCACTGCTCGGAGTTCGCCCGAGCAAATATCTGCGTGGACCTCAAAGCTGTGCGAGAGCAGAGAGCAGATCACAGCCCACCAGAAAATGTCACAGCAGTTACAGAAGCCCGCTAGCTCTTCAACCCAATCTCTGAAGTCTTCCAACATGACTAAAAGGTCAAGGCATTAGAGAAGAGAGCGTGCTGGAAGGTCTGGAGATATGGAAAGGTTAGCACAAAGAACGTGGAAAGTAATATACTGATTCTGGGGATTCTGGTGGTTCAAGATCAATCTGTAAATTGCTTTTGCTGTCATTGAGGATTTGGACGTTGGTCCCAATGTGAATATTTACATTAAGTTATTCAGCAGTACGGTGTGTGTGTGTGTGTGTGTGTGTGTATGTGTGTGTGTGTGTGTGTGTGTGTGTGTGTGTGTGTGAGAGCGTGTGTGCGTTCTGTGATGTATGCTTGTAGAGAGAGTGGTGGAACACCTGTCTGGGTTAACCTGGCATTCCAGATTAATTGTTGTCACAGGTTCATCTGGGGAGCCGTACATTGAAACTGTTTGTAAAGTGCAGGTACTTTCAACAAAATACTTGCCAGTTGATTGGATGAAACATCTGGTCGTTTTCGCTGTCGGCACACCTAAACCACGCCCGTATAGCTATAAACACGACACTGATTGGAAATTTCCGTTGCTACCCGGACACATTCAAAATGATACCCAGGCTTTCCAGACTGATTCTCACGGCGAAATTAAACTGAAGCTCACGAGATCAGGATGGTCTCACAAGGCCTCTCTGGGAAGCTTCCTCACGCCTTTTGAACTACACCTGTGCTCATTTTACTTGACCCATTTTGCCACTCACATTTTAAAGGTCAATCAATCAGATTACAGATTTGTGTGCCTGTGCTTCGTTTGTAAGACATACTTTATTGCTATGATGTATTGTATGCTGACTGGCGTTTTCGAGTGCTTTGACGAGACATCCACATCATAATATTGGCTAATGTGGTTATCTGTTGGTAGTATGTTAGCAAGACTAGCGAGCACACCACTATAGCACCACAGTATACTGTATTGTACATAACTCACAGGCTGCACGATAAAGTATTGGTATTGAGCTGAGCTTCAGTGCTGTCTGTGCTATTAGTCATGGAACTTATTATATGTATTATATGTAAGTGTTAACTATGAGACAAATATTTGTACTGTTATCATTTCATTTGTATGTTTGGTCACATTGCATATCTGCTGTGTCACCATGGAGGGGGGCTAATGTAGACCTGACCAGTGATCTCCGCCTGGTTTGGTTCCCATAACGGTTGAGCCATGGGAAACATGACGTCAAAAAAACTCCATAGAAAATAAGTAACCTTTCCTCCACACTCTTCTCTTCTCTCCGGCCTGCATTTTCATATTTCACTGGTATTTCCGGATGGCTCCCACATTTGCAAAATAAATGCCATCACAGTGATGATTATAATGTTGAACAATAATATCTGCGGGAACTTGAATGAAAGCCTGGAGAGCTTTGTTGACCTTTCAGCGCTAAACTGGTCCTGGCTTCAGTGAGCACACTGCTGAGCCCATTGTGTTCCCAGGCCTTATCATTGTGTTGCAGCTTCCTCTCATGTTGCTAAGTGTGTGCACGTGTGCACAAGCGCGTGAATGTGCGCGTGTGTGCGCACAGATGTGCCTGTGTGTGTCATGTGTGTTACTGTATGTGTGTGTCTGTCTTTAACAGACAAGACAGGCTTGAAAAGCATTGAGGCTTGTGCAATCTCACAGACGCACGCGCGCACGCACGCAACTACACGCACCCACGCATGCACACACTGGATTGTTTGGACCAAAGGCTACCTGTTGACAAGACACTTAAACGAGCTGTTTCCTGGATGAGGCTAAACATAATGTCAACGCTTCAATTTACATCTACATCTTGTTAAATAAAGAATTATGCTTATAATTGTACGTTTTAAAATGTAATTACATTTTAAATATGATAGTTCCTGACAGCCAGTTTGTTCCTTAGGGCGATTGGGTGACGCACCACTAAATGAAGAGAGAGGAGGGAATTTCAAACTTTATCAGTGCTAGCTGACTGTCCTGCCTCTACATATCTTCACCCAATAAGCGTCCAGTGTTCCGTGGAGTACGTAAAGCTTCCCACCCCTTTAAGGGCGATTTCCACAATGTTTGAAAATCGTCCCGACCGCTCTCATAGACGCTCACGTTAAAAATATTTGTTCCAAAAATGCAGGCTCTGCAATGCATTCTCTAAGGCTTCCGGGAGTGCTTGCACTGACGTGCATACTCCAGTCAGTGACGTGCTAACAACAAAATACGTCTGTCTCATCCGTTCTGTCTTTATGACTCGCAAAGTATGTAATATAATAGCAATAATTATAATTATAATAATCATATTAATTGGTAGGATCGTCTAGTGTGGATGCAATTGTGCTTTTTCATAAGCATTTTTAACAATATTTAAACAAACGGAAAACATCAATGTTTTGCATTCATTTAAACCAAGGTGGCCATAGCCTACCGGTAGCAAGATTGCGATATACACAGCCCAGGCTCTGTACAGTGTATAGTAACACAAAAAAAGTGGTGCAGATCGCACCACACAACAATATCCTAGCCTTTGGGAACACCTCATGGCTGAATAAAAATATCAAACCAAACAAACCAAACATCATGATGTCATCTGTGATGGACGACAACCTATCACAAAACAGACATGCTTTCAACCCAGGATGAAGTAGATCGTGTAGACAGCATGTCCTCACACCCAGGAACACACACACACACACACACACACACACACACACACACACACACACACACACACACACACACACACACACACACACATAACGTCATCCACAATATGCCTATGAAAGGATAAGGTACAGTAGACACCATTAATAAAATAATAACTAGTAGTTGATAAGGCAAGAAATATTGCAAGACAATATACTGTATAATCAAAAGTACAAACCATAATAGACAAAAAGAAACTATAGTAGACAAGTAATATCAATAGACTTATTTAAAGTCTCCAAAAGTTAAAACATAAGGAAAACACTAAGAAACCTTATTTTGTAGTCATACAAAACAAAGGAAAGAAACAATAAAGACACCATAGTTTGTAGAGTCATGAAAACAAAAGAAAAATCAACAAGGAATGAAAGAAACAATAAAGACACCATAGTTTGTAGAGTCATGAAAAGAAAAAGCGATGAAGGAAAGGATGTGTAAGAAAGACTGGAGGGGAAGGAAGCAGGTCTCCACCTGCGTCTAGTCTCCGTCCTCTCCTCCACTGTGGGAGAAAGACATCCTATGATGTCAGTTAGCCTCCGCTCTCACACAATACGCCCACCACCTGGGCTTTCCCCGGCCCCAACAACAGGGGGAGCTGTTGTGTCCTGATGGTATGTGTGCTATGACTCATCGCCTCCTCTCTCCCACGCACACACACACACACACAATGCATTGACAAACGGGTCCAGGGCCGTTTGCTACATACAGGGGAGGGAAAATGGTTGCTGGGGGCAATTAACATCCCAACACAATGTTGACCCCAGCAAGACCTTAAGCGAATCCAATAAATAGCTGCATTGATACATATATGGAGAGAGTGAGACAACTGAGGGAGAGGAGTGGAAGAAGAGGACAAAACAATGTTTAAGAGTGACACACCAGAGCGAGAGAGAGGGAGAGAAAGAGAGGAAGAGAGGGAGAGAGAGAGAGAGAGAGAGAGCACAATTAAGAGTCATAGCCATATTTATTGGTTTCAGGTTGACCTAATCAATTCATTTTATCATCATATATATATGCCAATAAATGAATCATCTGTCAAAGCAAGCCTAATGGATCAGAGGATAACTTTGTGAAGAGGATGCTGACAGTTTGTTTTCAGCTTTTGATATGCTAAGATAAGAAATAGCAATGCTTTCTTATAAATGGGGATTTTAACTCAGTGTTCCCCAATCTAAAGGTTAAATAAGTAAGATTGACGCTCATAGAAATGCAAGACTTAAATCCTACATCTTTTTTTAAACACCAAACACCCTCCCCCCCAATCCCATCCCCTCTCCAATTATGCGCCCCACCACACACGGAACGGAGCCCAATCGAGCTACAGTAACAGCGAATAGGTTGTGAGATAGATAGAATAGAAAACGTCCTACATACAGTACACTATATTTACCATAGTGCTGCATAGGATGAATCAATGGTCAAATTATACTTTTGACTCATGATCTGTTTAAGTGCGAAATCATTTTAAAGCAGTTCCAGCTGTTTAGTGTACAGGACATTCCACCGTACATTATATGCTATATAGAAAACTGTAATATAATACTAATAATAATAATAATAATACTAATAATACTACTACTAATAATAAAAAGAATCCCCCTGGTGTTTAGGAGGTGAACATCAGCCTACAGTACCTCCCCAACCTCACCAAACCCTGACATCCTGTCTCTGTGAAGGACACAGAGCAGGCCGCTGAACGAGGACCTCTAGCTGATCTGGAGATGGGAGGGTCTGATAAGACAGGAGCTGCAACAAACTATCTGACGCCATCAAAGCCATGCTGCTGCCATTGTTCTCCCACACTCAGGAAGCAAGGTTTGTTGTGTTATTGTTGGAGGGGGCAGGCCTCTGGGTGTGTGTGTGTGTGTAGATGCACGCTTGTTAACATCTACATGGTGTAAAGTTGGTGTGTGTGTGTAGATGCACGCTTGTTAACATCTACATGGTGTAAAGTTGGTGTGTGTGTGTAGATGCACGCTTGTT
>JAODTR010009353.1:0-29762 GCA_025399935.1 Amblyopsis rosae | reverse complement strand
TCTCTCTCTCTCTCTCTCTCTCTCTCTCTCTCTCTCTCTCTCGCTCTCTCTCTCTCTCTCTCTCTCTCTCTCTCTCTGCCCAGGTGTTTTTATCAGTGGCCTTTGAGCGAACATAAGCGTTGCGGTAAAGATGAGTGGGTATTTTATTCTGTGCTAATAGGGTAATTACATTCCTCTGCTTGTGCAATTATAGCTGTGTGCACCTAGTAGTTATCTGTTCCCCTCAAAGGACACACTGTTTTCCGTGGAAACACCTAAATGCATGCATCAAAATCACGCATGCTTATATATGAATCATTGCCCCTCTTCTTATTGCGCCTCCTCATTCAGCCTTGGCGTCACAATGTTGGGACGCAAGGCTTTCTTGCCCTGCATGTGAGGTGTCCTGTAAACCAACATGCATTTAAAACAGATGTTCTTTGGGTGTGTGAGCCAATCCTGCCGATTCATCACCTCGTCACCACTCTCCGTTGCGTCCTGTACTTCTGCAAAAGGAATTGCTTGAGTCAGCCATGCTTCCCTGAGATGTTTATGCTCCCAACAACGGCGTTTGGCAGCTACAGTTCATAAGGTCCGACGAAAGGTTTGTTATGATGCAACTCCCAACTCCCCCCTTTGCTATGACTAAGTTACTGCAGGTGGCTTTAGGTAACAGAACGTCAAGTGAACCTAACCTGCCTGACCGTCCTTAAGTATGCCTCACACAGTGCCATGACTCTTTGCTTTGCCTAGACGCGCAAGTCATTCCTGAACCTGTTCAGCATCGCAGTTTGCTCAATAAACTGGCACTCATAAAATATCTCCTGGCAGGGGAAGGGAACATTTCTACACAGGGAATAAATGGTAGAGCACAAACTGAAGATGACAGCTGATAACGCCGTCAGCGAGCAAGCTTCCAAAAAAACAACTGTAGCAAGTCACATCCATTTGTGCACAGGGTGCAGTATGAGGCAACGGGGTGGGTGTAGGGGCACAGATTGTAAGTCTGCGAACAAATTGTGGTTGTTTTTATTCAACTGGTAATGTGATGTGTATTATTAATTCATACATGATGTAATGGTTATGTTGGGATTTAGCAAATGGCTAAATTGTCGACTAAGCTATGTTTAACAGCAGGAATCTGAGGAGAAGAATGCAGGACATGTGCTAGACTGCAGTTAGGACTGTTTATGTTAGATTCAGTACTATTGTATTGCTAATATTGTCATGCTGAAGCTGGTCAAATTGTAATGTGTTGTCGAGGCAAAGGATTGAGAGGGAATGTTCTTTGTATTGGTCGAAGGTTATTCAAAATAACACATTCAATATCCCTTGCGATTCAATTAGGACTCGTGATGTGTATTTAATAAATTTAAATATTTAAATAAATTAGACGCTGATTTTGCCACACCCGAATGCCTGCATGTTTGGCTGAGCGTTGTGCGTGGAACAGCCTGCCCTTATTTGGTTGCTCATGCATACCAGGCACACAGGCGTAATTAGACAATATTGTGAGGCACGTGGCATGCGATCCTTAATCAGGGAAACAACGTCTCAGCTCCAGGTGGCCCCCTTCAAACCCCACAGAGAGAAGTTCTCCACAGTTCCATGCTAAGATGTTTCTCTTAACAATGGTTAGACGGATCAGAGGTCCTGGCTCTTGGCTCCATGTGGACTTTCACCCCTGTCTGGCATGATATCTATGTCTTCCTATGTCTGTCAAGCTAGCATTACTGTGAAGTAGCACAGTATTGCTGATTACCACCTAAACCACTGATGAGGTTGGCTTCCACATCTGCGAGTAATGAACCCAAATGATGGTGACATCATCATGGCGGATGCACTCACAGGACTGTGGTTGTGTAGCGTTGACATGCTGGTTTCTGTTCATGGGCGCATTCCTGTTTTCGACTAGATGCTTTCTTCTGTCTTGCAAAACTGTGACCTCCCTGAAAGAGTGAATAGAATGTACGGAAAGCTATTCCTTGATAATATTAGTGTTGTGTCCTCTCTAAGAAACACAGTGTTTATTTGAAGCACAGCTGTGTGTGGAAAGAGCATTCCACTTGTAATGTAAACCGAGGTGAATCCCTGCTCTGCATGATGAAACTAGCGCACCAGTTAGAATGCAACCCCTTATCAGGAATCTGTTACAATGGTTCTCTCTCTTTTCTGCCTCTCTGTCACACTATCGCTTGCCTGCGTGTGTGTGTGCGTGCATGTGTGCGTGCGTGCATGCGTGCGCTGCAGAAACATCGGTATCTTGAAAAGGCAGGCAGAGACTTGTCAGATTCGCTGAGGTGCGGACCGTAAATCCTGCCATATTTGCCAGCCCTCCTTGCTTGTATACACAGCCAAGAGTGCACTTGGCAGCATTTGGGCACGGGACATAACTGATGTGTGAGGAGTTCAAAACGGAAGGCCAGCGTTTCCCATTGCTTTCCAGAGGAGAGAAGAGAGGGGCTGGATGGACAGACCCACTCCTCCCTCCCTGTGCGCCACGGTGCTCGGCCTTCGTACGGAGCGCTTTGAGGAGCCATAAATGGGAGAAAGTGTCCTTGGTGCGGCTATAAAAGGACGCCGGCTCCTCGATTAGAAGATGGCGGTGATTTATGAGCGGGACCAGCAGCGCTGGCTCAGTTTCTCCCTCAATAGGAATTAGGAGGGACGGTGAAGGAGAATAGATGGAGAGAGGCTGCTGGTAGGCATGTCTGTCAGCAGGGCTGTCACAGCAAGGCTTAATCAGACACAAATGCATGTCTTTGCTGTGTATATAGGCCGCTCTCTGACTGCAGTTTGTCAAGGTCTGCATTAGTCTGCAGAAATTCCAACTGCACCGCAACAAACGTACACAAGAGAATGAACCTATTGTAATAACTCAAAGGAGTCCTGTCCGCCTCTCAATCTCCTAATGCCATGAGGGTTTTTCTTAGAAATGATGCGATGACTTCATTAGAGTCAGTGAAGTATTACTTTGTTTGATAACATGTTCACAACCAACAGATCATATTTATCTCAAGATGTTTGCAGTAATGGGACATGACTCACTCCAGAAGGTGATCAGAACATCACACTCGACACGTTTACCAGATGGCTCACAGGCCTTCCATACAAACCCAAGAGTGCTAGTCTGTTGTTGTGTTTTGATGTGCTGTTGTTTAGCAGTATCTTCTGATGTTCCCAACTTTACATCCAAAAGCAATTATTTATTTGGTGTGTAGCAGTTAGTCAAAACAGCCATTTACTGTATAACTCTAAAAGTTACATTTAAAGTAAATAAGCAGCACACACTATCATTAACTTAAAATGTCACATCTGTGAAGCATCACTTCTAACCGGAGGTGTGTTCAGAATTGGCGAACAGTGGCGAATCATTCCTGGCGATCATGTTTGCTTTGAATTTGAACGATTTGTGTACACATTCCAAATTTATTCGATTTAAACTGTCACCCTTCGTCCATTTTAAATGTGTGTTCGCCGAGAACTACCTCCTTAAACTGTTTGTTTTTGTCCACGAACACAGAACAAACTGAAAACTACAAATATTTTTGCAAATGTATGTTTGCCAATTCTGAATGCACCTCAGTAAAAGGCAATGGATGACATCCACTGTGGACCCTTTTAGTAGGACCTACCTTTTAAACCTTTTAATGTCCAAACAGCTGCTTAATTTACCTTCCTGTAAACATGAGTTATTTCAGTTTTCTGTGTAAATGTCAGAATGTATACTCTGCTACCTTACATTTGTTTTATTGTTACTATGACTATAGCCAAGTGAAAGGTGCTTTTAAGTTATCACCCTCTTGAGTGCTTCAGATTATTCAAGGATCTCCAAACTGAAGAGCATGCGGAACCTTTTACACCCAAGCAGCAAACTGTTGTTTGACTCTATACTACCTCATTGAACTCTACTCAAACTGCATTCTCTAAACATTTGCTCCATTCCTCTCCCTAGTCTGGCAAACATCACTAAATTGTTTGTTCTTAATTTTTTAAGGTCCACCATAAGTTAGCAATTCAGCCATTGCTGTAAGGGACCTTAGCATTCAGCTTCAAACAGAACCACAGCCAGTGGTGGGGAGGAAGGGGGGGAAGTTGAGATCGATGGGTAGAATGAAGGCCAGGCGGTAAGCAGCATAGCGTAGGGCCAATGACAGCAGCACCATGACCTCACTCTTGAAGAATTCAGGCCCGTTCCCAACCCCGTACCCTTGCCTCATCCCCCCCTTCTTCATTGCTGCTAAGTGGAAAGGGTTTAAGGTTTAATGACTGCTAAAAAAGAATGACCAAAAAACTGTCAGATTAGCTGCAGGATGGTGCACGTTGCTCATGCCACATCATGGCCAACAGATTTGAACATATCAAAAAGGCCTACTTTGAAGTGTCTGCGGATCCTCCACCAGGCCACAAATAACGGTGGATCCATGCATCCTGGTAATTTACTCTGGGTGTGACATACAGTTGCTTTCACCTGATTGATGGAGAGGCCACGGTGATGAAAACCGTGTGCTTTTGACATGTCTTTGCGCAGTGTTTTTATTATGTTCAGCGCCGTTCTTTATTAAAGAAAGCTCACAACCTTAAACACCTACTGATATAGAACAACAGCCACTGGATAATGCAGAGTGGGATTGGCCAAAAGTGGGGCTACTGTGGTTAATAGATTGAAAGCGATAGACAAGGGTGCTTGGGAAGCAACATAATTCACACACGCTATCAGTGTTTACCAAAGCACCTGTGCTCACGTCAGACCTTCATTTAGCAACCGGCTCTGCCACTTTGCATTTTATCATTTGTAATGAATTACGTGGCAAGGATGAATGGTGTTTTGCATGGCTGCATGATAAAGAGATCCCTGTTTGTGACAGTGGGAGATAAGGTCCTGACGGATTACGGCTCTCTGCTGGCAAAGTCAAGAAACTATCTATAGGATTCCTGAACTTGCAAGCTCGCCTCAGTTAGGATTGTACTGAAATCTGGACGAGTACAAGGCACTCCACGGGGTACCGAAGGGAGTCCTGATATTGTTAAATGCTGTTGGTCAGCACTCTGCCCCTCCCTAGCCTTGCTGCTATGACTTGACTAACGTGAGCCGCTCACAGCCAGATAACAGGATCAAACTCATCTATCCCGGCCGCGTGGGCGGATGACAAACGGCCAAAAGAATGCATCAGGAGCGCACACAAGAGTACCGGTGGGGGCAATATGAGATGGAGCAGAAGTCTGTGCGTGTGTGTGTGTGTGTGTGTGTGTGTGTGTGAGAATATTCAATGGTCCAAGGTCTGAGGCTAGACTGGAAGACAACAGAGTGGGGGTGGGGGGAGGGTGTGGTCATGGGAGGGTGGTGCAACATGATTTATGGACACCTTTGAAGTGAGCTCATTCTAGCCACACGGCCTGCCTGCTGCATTTCAGAGCAGCCGGGGCATTCTCCCAGAGGTACGGGGGAGGTAGAGAAAACAAGCCCCCTCGGGTCACTGACCCCAACTAGTGTACCGCTCCTAGAACTTCCTGATGTTTGGGACAATTCATCAGCATGCCTTCATGCAGAAACAGGCTGCCACACGTTCAGCAGACATGTGACTTGGTCTTTAGAATCCACAGCAAGGTCAGAAGTAACAGGGAGGAAAGGAAAATACATTGGTATCATGGGGAGGGGGCATTACATTTGAGAGATACTGTATGTTCTTATGTTCCTAAATATACGTGCCAAATTATCACAAAGCAGTTTTACTTTGGCGAAGTTCTCATTAAAGCCTATATAGTACAGTCACCGTATATCATTCTAGTTGGAATATTTCTTCTACCGAATGTGTATCAGTCTTGTTTATGTCAGCAGAAAAGCCAGGGATTGCAAATATGAGCGTTAATTACACTCAATGGGAAGTCCCCACAAAGAGACTTAAACAAACTGCTGGTGTGCTTTGCAGCTGTTCACTGTGTCTGCTACACAAGTCACCCATTGTACACCCCCCAAGTGTGCTTATCTTGTGTTTGAACCATGTTGAAGCCGCTTTTGTACCATTCAAGTGTGTTTGAGGGAAATTGAACACTTTGGGATTAGTCTTCCATGACCAAAATGTATATTCCTAGATGTTTATGGCTTTTTCAGGTCCATGTCAATGTGTTTACATATTGGTGCATCATCGTGAACATGGATCTTTTTCCTGAGATGTCACAAACAGGAAGAGGAACTGATTGACCCAGACCTCAGTGTCATTGACCCCACACAAGTGACTGCACAAGAAATAAACACACATTTATAATGAGTAGAGATGAGTGTCAATAAAAACAGAACTCAAATTTTTTTAAGTGTTTTTTACATGATCACACAATTAATTTAAAATATGATTTAATCTTATACATTTTAGGCATCTTAAATTACCAGTTTATAAATTAGGAAAGCCAGTATCGCTTAAATTGATTATTAATTCATGACGTTCCAGTATAATTTAGGTTGGACAGCACTGAATGTTTGAAATTGCCACAACATTTCCTGAACACTGCTGTGCTTTGCCGTCACTGAACCCAACAGAGGTTGAAGCTGGAGAGCTACACATCACTGCTAAACGTTTTACGGTCCTGGGGAATGACAGAACTGTTTACACGTTGCCACGGAGATTGGACTTAGAAGAGGAAAAAAAGGCTGCATATACTGGAAATTACTTTTAAGTTACTCATCCCAGTCATTTTGCATTTGGCAGGTTCCCTTAGCGTTCTGGACCAATGGGGTGCTTTTTTTTCCCCTCACATGACTCCTCCGCTTGTAGGTTAGTTAGAGCGAGGTGGGAATAGACGTGGGTTTTGGTGTGTGCAATTCTGTCTCCTGCGGTTGAGGGGTAGATAATCCATGCAGCTGTTCTGAAGAATGTGATTCTTTTCCACCTACTAATCATGCTTAATTAACATCTACACAATACCTTAAAGACATTACAAATGGCACTTCATTGCTTATGACAACACACTTAGCATTCACGTCTGAATTATGTTTGAAAGGTAGAGACAAACAACCAGACCTGGAGGTAACTCCAATGGTCAGGCAGCCATGGACATTCAGTGGCATTCTGTGTGTGCGTGTGTGTGTATGTGTGTGTGTGTGTGCACGTGCATGTCTGATATAATTGCTTTCAGTTGTAGCTGTGCAGGGCTAATTTGTGTGTGGCCTTGAAGGCACACGTTCATTGCTGAGTGTAAGACCTTGGAGCCTTTAACCAAGCTCCTTGATGGCCATGCTAACAGTGCTGACTCAGCGACATCAGGAGACCACCTGGGATTGACCAGCCTAGAGGAGCCATTTTGTCTCTTTTGGTTCAAACCAAACCTTGTTTTTTCCATGTGTGCAGCAGTGATGTAGGGATGTTTCAGCAAGGATCCACTCATTAGCATTATGCTGGCTGTGCTTGATTTCATTGATACAACTTCCATTTTCTAGTCAATTTTGGTATTTCAAATATTATATTCTGGAAATACAGATTAATTTAATGGATTGGATGGATGGTTTCTTCAAGATTGTTTGACAAATACAGAATGTTGTTTGTCTAGTAGTCTATAAATTATGTCCTTCCATAAAGAGTGATTTGAATGTGGAGCTAGCAATTCTAAGACAAGCTAATACCTGCACACTTTCAGTAAAAATGGTCCACTAGTTTCCCATTCTCTGTCCCAGCCTTGGCAATGCATATTTTCAATTTAAGGGGTGGAGCTTCTGAGGGAGACCCTGGCATTGAAGAGGGAGGTGTTTTTGTTTTTACCAAGTTATAATGCAATATAAACAATTGTCTTGATACAAATGTCAACAATCTTTCTGAAACATCGCTGACTCCATCGTTAATATAATTTTTTCATTACATGAGAAAAGTAAAAAAGTCAATTAAACATGGATTTCTTAGGAAAAACAATAGGATTGTCAGGTTTGTAGTAGCCTACAAAGGAAACGAGAGTCATTTAGCCAGTACAGGCATTGTATCAGAATGGCTCCTCCTGTTTGTACTAGTAAAAACATCATCCTCCCCGGGGGCTTGCAACCAAGCAAGTGAATCACTTCATGTGCAAGTGAGAGTACCCTGACCCTGGCTGAGCATACTTCACATTCTCCGACCTACTAGGTGAACTCAAAATGATCACATATCGTTGGAAAGGCTAAGGTATACGCTGTAGTTAAGCAGCAGCAATGAATGGTAGTGCTTGGTCGTAGGACACACTGCACTTTGCAGAGACAAGACAATCAACAAGATATAAAGTTAAAAAAAAAGAAATAAGAGAATATAATAAAGCTATGCCAAAAAGGTTAAAATGATGGGTAGAAGGTGACTGACAAAGAATATATGATCTGTAAGGTGTTGTTATGGCCTGTCATGGTGTGTGTGCTGTCTGAAGCAAAGCAGTGGCCCTCAGTATGTAACCGTAGGATCTATGCAGCGAAGGCTTTTGTTTTCAAAGGGGGCCGTTATCTTCAGATCACAAAGCACATGATGACAGTAAGGGTGACATGGGTGATGTCATGGCCATGTTTGGTCATAAATCTGCCTTGGGAAACTAGGAAGTGAAGGGGCTTCTGGGTGAAAGGCCATGTTTGTTTATTCAAAGAGACATGATGCACTCCCCCTCTTATAATGTTGGCCTCTACATAACTTATCAAGTTTAAGCTATAGCATCCTGCACAGTTGGCTAAGCGCTATTGTCACTGCATTTCTCAGCTCAACTATAGACAGCTTTTTCACACCTGCAATATACTGTAGCAGCACCTTCAGTTGAAACTAAATGATTGAGTAACTAAATTGACCTAAGGATATCAAAGAAAATGATTTGATTTTAGCAGTGCTGATGGGTCTGGCTTTTTGCTGTAAACTGCCATATTAATCATTTTTCCACACCCAAGATCTTACAGGCTGCTAACCACTTTTAATCATCAGGTATTTGCATGCTTATGTGATCTCTCTTCATCTTTCTCTCTCTCTTTACTTTCCCTCTGCCAGCTGAAGGCTTACCATCAAATACTACGAGAGAAAGGAAAGACAACCATTTACACCATTCTCCAGGTAGTGACTCTCCAAAACCTGAATTGGCACACAGGAGTTCACTGCATATTTTCGCAGATGCAAACCAGATGTCAAAACTAATGTATGGCCGTTTATTTTTTTCTCTCTTCAAAGAAAGACAAATGTAGGGCAAAAATGTAGCGCTCTGACATCCACATGCAATCGATATAAAAATATATTCACGTTTAAGTCCAAGTCCCCAAAACCTTTCTTCATAGCGGTTAAGAAAGCGTTGTGTGATTTAAAGTAATTACAATGTTATTGTGTAGTGTTGGTGGAGAAGTAAGGAATGTTGGGATATAGACCGCCTTGTGGATGGGGCCGGATAAGATGTGACCACGTTTTTATGCTGGGCTCTCTTTCAAAATGTTGTCATGTGCATGTGCACGGAGTCTTGCTTTCTAGCATGGCCTTTTATCTCTGTTTGCCAAGGAAATGTCAGCTGATGACAAATTCGTATTTTTAGCATAACCAAATACCGTAAATCAAGCTAAAGCTGCGCTATGCTTCTCTCTCCTTTGGTTTACAGACAATTTAATAAGGTGCTGTAAATCACTAGAAAAATCCACAATTGTTTGTACGTTTCACTGTGGATAGAAGCCAGCTGCTATTACATAGCGTTTCCCTCTATATTATCCTTGTTATTCACTTGTTACAGGTGTACAGTACCACACAATAGGATAAAACCTACTATTAAAGGACATCAAGTAAAATGCCTCCACCTGCATAGTCATGAAATGTTGGCAAGAACCAACCAATGATAAAGGCCATGGTGACATCTTCTACTACAGGTACTCATTTTCCTTCCTTTATGTTTACGCTATTGGCTTTCATTTGAGCCCTCTGTCCCGTCCCACTCCACGCCAGGCAGTGTTTAAACGCTCACCGACAATTACAGGTTTGCTTTCCTGTGTCTGGTCTCACCAGCCTGTGTCCTATCCGTTATTTATATAGTTCTATGGTCCTATCCAGAAGCCTGACCCAGGCGCCTACAAATGAAACAGATTCAGACCCAGACCCGGACGGCATTGTTCTCTCGTTTTTCTGCTTTGCTGTATCCTCGTGAAATGTCTGAGAATTTCGGTGGCCTGAATTCTTTTCTGTTAAAGAAGGAAAGAGTGCAGAAAGTGGCCAGGCTGTCTGAAGCTTAAGTTGTTCAACAGCAGCATTGTGGCTCAACAGAATGAACTGTGATGACCACATATTTCCCAATCCGTGAAAACAATGACAGAGCTTTTGAAGTCACTGTCACAGACACTATAACATTTAGCCAAACCAACCATGTTAAAAAAACAGACATGTTTGTGTTTTCAGAACCAGCTTTTATTAGGTTGTTTGAATAAGGATGCAAGTTTATGAATGTTGTCGCTGTGCTATCTTCATGAGCAATTTCCTCCTCTTCCTCTGATAAGATTCACTGGCTCTCTTTGTGTGCTCGATAACTGAGCTCTATTTATCTGATACAGCTAAAGCCAGTAAGAACAGTACAGAAAAAGTGCAACAAGATGTAACCAGTACAATCGTATCTCTAAACCCAACTATATGTTACCTCACTAAGCACAGTTTGCGTGTTTATAATGTTCCGGAGCACTTTCAGTTTAAAACATGCAAGCGTCTAGTCATCTTGACCCCAGATGGTTTACTTTATAAATCAACCAGTCCTTGAGAATATGCAGATCTGGACATCTTCCCACAGCAATGTGACCTTGGTCACCATCCCAGTGATGAATAAGGTAATCTTCCCTAACATCCTGAGACAAACATAAGTTCTGGAGCATTGAAAAGTCTTGTCCAATTTATTGCCTTTGCCATTGTGCATTAGTCACCAAATGGAAAATCTTCCATACAGTGTCAAGGCTTTGAGTAAATAATAAGATAAGACATCTCCATTTGGTTGCTTTCAAGTAGCTATCGAATTGTTACACAAATTAACTTTTCTCAAGTGTGTTTTTGACATTATGCTTTATTTTTGATATGCTCAACTGGTCCTTTGCTGCCTCAAATGATATACTCAAGTGTCCAGCTCTGTATTTTGTCCTGTCTCCAAGCCAGCCAAAAGCTTTACACCGTCTGGAATCTGTCCAGGCGGGCGGTAGGCTAAGAATGGCGTTATGGTGTTTATCCAAGCCCTGCCTTTTCACTGATCCTCTAAATTGATTTAAGAGATATCATAGGTTTAACTTCCTTCTTCAACATGCATTTGCCTCTAAATGTCACCATCTCAGTTATCTTTTGTTTGTTCCTTATTGTTGCTTTAATCTGTATAATTTCTCTTCCAGTCCTTCCTGGAACAAATTAAAGAAAACAGAGATGCTTGCAGCAATCTGCTTAACACTCCTCTGTTACCCTGTGGTTTAGTGTTTGGGTCAACTTGTTGTTGGGGACCTAAAAGTTATGTAACCTGGGTGTACACTAAAACCTGAATAAGGCTATTTTTATCATTCATCATAGTGGAGTACTCTGATCATGGAGGGAACACGTCCAAATATCCTTTAGAATGTTTAGGGAAATAAAGTAGAAGTTGAATAAAATGAGCTTGGCAGTATGGGCTTGGAACGTATCTTTCCCAGGGGTATCCCGATCTTGTTTTGGTGTTTTTGTGGTATGCACTACCCATTGGGGTCCACAAGCCTAAAGATATCATCAGCACATTCTCAAATAGTTTTTTGTGAGATATGTCACAAATCTTGAGTGAGCTGTCCATAAATTGTGTGTGTATGTGTTTATGTATACATATACACTAGTTTGTTAATAAGAATTTTGCAAATAAGCCTTTCTCTCCCCGGAGTTCTTTATAGGTATTGTTGTGCCAGTAAATGCAGCGACTTCAGCTTTCAACCATTCAACATTTAGCAGATGCTTTTAGCGACTTACAATGAGTACTACAAGTATTACAAGGAGAAAATAGCAGGAAGGCATCTCAAAGGATGCTTTTCAGATGGGAGATGAACATCCAGACCACTAGAATATCCTGCCCCCTCAGTGTTTCTAACAAAGTCAAACTAAAAGCAGTGTATTGCAAACCTCATTTCACGTTACAAGACCATGATATAGATATTAATTGAGATTCAATATGTATTCCAAAGGTATTGTTGTTTCTCTGAATATCATGTAAACTTTATTGAGGTAAGGATGTCAAGGGTTTTTCAAATGTTCTATATCACTCGAACAACTAAGATAATGTTACATATTTAAAATGATCACACTGTGATAACTGTGACAACTTCTCTCAAAGCTCGCTAGCTGTAATAGCCCTGACTGACTTGTGCACACTGATCCCTGATGCTCCATAAGCCCCTTAAAGCTATAGTCAGCTATTGCAAGCTAAATGTAAGCTAATACACTCTTTGTCAAATTCAACATACATCTCCTCGCATTTCGCTATCTTACCGTTTTCTGTGCATGTTGAAAAAAGAATCTGATACTTCCACACAGCCCTGGCTCCGTAAATAGTAACATAAACAAAGTGGCGAACACTGCTCGTATCAACAAAGCCGTAGCACTACGCTTTGCTTCATGATGCATTTCGACACGTGAGATGCTACCAGGGAGGACTGCGGCGCCATACCATTTTGATTTGAACTTGAAGTTAGCAAGAATGACTTAAACTGGAAAACAGTGAGAGATAAACACAGCCATGGCATTCTACTAGCCTCCTGAAGTCATTTTATTGTGTTGTTGTTGTTGCTGTTTGTCAGCGGTACTGTACTATTGGCCCAATTTAAGTAATAATTATTCGGAACAGCCACATATATATTTCGCAATTTGGGACTGAGAACTGTAACAATAGTTTTCCAATGACAATTTTAAGTGAATGTTTTCTTCTCCGCCATTTTCTGGCTGTATCTATGAGAGCATTCATTTGTTATGCAGTGTTCCTCGCTACAGTAAACACGGGCTGTCTCCTGTGTTGATGTAGCATACTGTCCAGGGTTTTGTATAGCCAGTCCAGCAACCAGATATTTAACAGGCAGATTCTGCTATTGGGTGTTAGGAATGGAGAGAAGAGCTAGCGAACTTGTTCCCAGTGGGGGGGGTTGACTGATCATTTGGAGTCAACCCGAGCGTGAGCAGCGCTTGCTCAAGGGATTAACGGGCCAGCCCATGGGACCGGACTAGACCGGCTTAAAGTCCGCAAAGTCCTAACGATGACTCCAATCATGACTATGTTGCCCGGCAACAGCTAGTGCAGCGTGTTATCTTTCATCGGTCCAATGTTCTGTGGCATTGTATTCTCACTGGATGCCAGTTCAGGAGAACTGTGTTGGCTATGTGAAGTGGCCTTGATGTCACTTATCTGTGTGTCTGACATATTCTTGTATTGACCTAGACTAGCTAAGCTTTTAAATAGCACAGCCTTGAAGGGGTTTAAAGGAAAAGATGGGAACCGTCTGTAGTCAATCCTATTGACCTCTATAACAGAAACTATTGTATCTTAATACATTTTCAGTGAATGCCCCCTAACTTAACATAATTTTCCTACTTTGCTATACTATTATAATAATATAATACTACAACATAATACTATATGTAACCGCTATTTTCATTACTGTAATGTACGCAGTGATGATTGTCTCTGCCATGGAATTTAGATCAATCACAGCCTTGCTAGTTTTGAATGATATTAGATATTAGATATTAGTTTAGTCACCAAGTCCTGAGGATGGAGGAGTCTACAGTCTACTTTCTCTATCAATAACACACTGTACAACATCCCTTCTGCTGCTAAGTGTTTGTGGAGTCTTTAGCTGTGTGGAGTCCTTAGCCGTAGAGATCAAGAGTTTTACCCAAATTATACCTGGTTCCTGTGCCATGAGTTCATTTAAATTGTCTGTGTCTGTTCACCACTCCATTACTATATCTGATCTAGTTATGTTTTTTTTCTAAAGTAATGCATGCATCTGAGTTATGGAACCTTTGCTATGTTAAGGTTCCCATTCACTTTATCATGAGGTTTCTCACTGGCTAATCGTAACTGATTACTGGCAGACGATATTGTGCATCAAACCCAAGAAACTCTGAAAGCACTACTAACTGGGAAAGCTGCCTGCGTGGCCCTTGTGTGTTGACCTACTGTATGTGGAGGAAGTGGTGGAGATAGGAGGCTTCAGTAACATCCTAGATTGAGGAAGAGCTCATTTCGGGATGTAGGGTAGAATATTGTCATGCTGTCCCAGGGCACAGATGTGTATGACCTGAATGAAACAACCTGTGTATAATGGAATAATAGAAACACGGCAGACACCGTTGTGCAGTGCTTGGTTCAGACTGTACAGTGTAGTGTAGATTTCCCCAGTACATTTCCCGCAGGGCCAAGGGTCAAAACATCAGACTCCGCAGGTTAAAGACGCACAGACCCACCACACAAAATAAACATCCTGGCACACACACACATTTTAAAATCTGACTTGAGTATTGACCTCGAATAACAAAATATAGCAACAGCGATACAGCAGGTAGCCTAGTATCCTACGGCAAGCACAACGAACATAATGAACATATCTCCAAAGGCCTGACATTAACTATGTCTGCATAGCAACAATAACATGAATGCTGATTGTTCAAAAGTACCCATCTGCAAAATGTACAAACTGTTTTCTACATAGACAGCTGCGGTATTAACAGCATCTCTACAACCACATTCATTCACCTCAGGAAGTGTCACGCTGAGCAAAGAGTCAGCCTGGAGGACTGTTGTTGTATCAATATCTACCCTGTTGTTTCCTGTGTCTTAGTTGCTGAATGGCTGCTCCACCGTGTACGCTCACTCAGTATTGTTATGATTAGTATACCTCAATAATGATAGATGGACAGAAATATGAATGTTAACTCACTAATCAGTGAGCGAAGTGACAGAGATGGGTCACACAACAGATTTTGTGTTAATTTGAAATGCATTGTAGACAAACTTTGCTGAAATTAACCTTTGGACTCACCAGCCCAGGTGGCTGCTAGATGAAAAATATCCACCGTCCAAGTATGTCTTTTTTTTACCATGCCAAAATAATAAATTACCTTTTTGTGCACATTTACTTGTGCTGTACTGTTTTTTGTTGAGATATCAGTAAACACCCTAGCCTAGGGTAGCCTAGGCTACAACCTACTGTAGCATCGAAAACATCAATATATGCAGTGTTGTACTTCTTTTTCTCTGTGGCTGGCTTTTTGTTTAACAAGGTTACTCCTTGTACATTTTCCCACCGTTCTTTTAATTAGCCTGACTATAGTATAGGCGTTACCTGCCCTGCATTCAGGACAGTGAAATGTTTACATAACGTTCAATGAACGCCAGTGGATTGAACGCCCAGAAGGATATGTCCACAATTGTGGCAACATTTTATATTTTATGCATTTTATGTAAGAATGAGACGGCATACATTTAAAGGTAAAGTATGCTATTACAAAATAAATGTAAGCTAATAAACTTTTTTATCAAATTCAGCAAATATCTCCTCGCATTTTGCTAGCTTACCATTCTCTGTGCGTGTTAAAATAGGAATCTGGTACTTCTACACAGCCCTGGCTGCGTACATAGGAACATAAACAAAGTGTCGAACACCGCTCGTATAAACAAAGCCTTAGCAAACACTTTGCTTCACAATGCATTTCGACGTGTGAGACGCCGCCACGGAGGACCGTGGAGCGATACTGTTTTGATTTGAGCTTGAAGTTAGCAAGAATGACTGACCCTGCCTTTAAGATGAAATAAATTGGTAATGAAACAAGTGATTCAGTAAGATGTTAATTGAACATTGAGAACATTCTATCCACTGAACGCACCCCTGCATTCCGAGAAGACCCACCTCTAGCTGGCTATGTTCGTTGTTTGGTTACAGAGAGCCTATCAGAGACAGTGTAGGAGAGGGGCTTCATAGCATATGAGTGATAGTGCTTTTGTGTCAAACTCTGACAGACATAAGACAGAAACTCGTAAGTAAATCGAAATGCCTCTCTGAGACTCTGGGGAATATGTTTTTATTGTGCTTTGCCAATGAATCGCTGCAGGCCGGACATTCTGCTGTTGTGGGCCGTACCTGACCCGCGGGCCACCTATTGGGAAACCTTGCAGTATTGGCACACAGAGTTGTGAAAGAGAGTACTTGCACAAGCAAAACATGTATTACTTTCCCAGAAAACAATTGGTATTGTTGGTATACTACAAACCTTCCACATACACACACACACACACTTTACTGAAGTATTCAAACGGTCATTATCTTCATTATGCCATTGTTTTGGTCTTGATGTTGACTCGAGTCTTGGGCCATCCTGGTGGTGGCGTTACCTGCAATGTTAGAACAAAGTTGGTTCAGTGTTAAGAATGCTAACCCTGCACTGCAATGCCTAGCATACTTAATTGAATTCATCTGAACTCCACATGAATATTGTATAATTGGAGGCGTCAGTTCCTAAAGGAGTATCAGTTCCCTCACTTAAAAGAAAGGATATGGAATGACAAGAGGCCACCCCATATCCTATAGTATAAGGGGTTACAAGAGGCTTTGTGTATGCACTTCTGCAGGGTTTTGTCATATTTGGGGAAAGTCATAATCTAAGTGCCTTTCCAGATTGGTTGAAGTGATGTCATGCTAGTCGAATCAGATCCTGTTAGTTTTCTCCATAAGAGGTGTGAGTAGGTGAGATGTATTGTATCGTTAAACACACACACACACTCATTAAGAGCTTTTGTCTCACAGAGCGCTGGGAGAGTTTAGGTCCTGTGTTTTCTTTGATGATAGATCATGTGTGATTTGGCTATTACTCTTCATGACTCAGTTTCTCCCACCCATTTTGCATGTGTATGGATGTGTTTGTGTGTGCATGTGCTTGTGCACATGCTAATACACCATGTGTGCCTGCATAGTAGAGCACACACTGTATATTTGTCTGTGTTTGGGTGTTGTGTAAGACAGGGAGTCACTGTTTAAAATGTAATGGATTGTTTTGTCAAGTGTGATTATTGTTACTGGAAGGTGGGCATGGATAGCCAGTGGGCTGTTCCAGAGAGCTATCACTTAGCACCGGGCTCACCTCCAGCCATGCTGTAATACTTCGGCAACCTGATATTGTTGCCATAATGCTCCCACTGTATTTTTCTGTCACTTTGTTGTGTGCTTAGCTATGATCCTGAGCTCTATCAAACAGCCAAAATATGTTGGGCTACCCAGTGTGTCATAGACGTGCATGTAGCTAACAGCTGTACAGTGTTCGCAAGCCTTTGTAAGACTGAGCAGCCTTTGAAGTGTGCGTTGAAGTGTTTGAAGCACAGGTTGCCACTGTGACTAGCACTCTCACACACACACACACACACACACACACACACACACACACACTTCTTAAGCTTTTCCATCTTGGTTGGTGGTCTGAGCACCTATCTCAGTACAGGTTTGTGCCTAATAAATATTTACAGGTAGGGTGTACAAACATCTGTGCGTCTGACAAAGAAGATATATGTCACCACATTTCCGCTCAACCGCAGGGGAAAGGTCTCTCAATATATCGCTGTTGTTTTTTCTTCATTTACTCTCAGTGGTGGGGAACAGTCAAGAGTCGAAGCTCTTAGTGAACAGGTCGTTGTGTTACATAAACGTGATGAAGCTCGTCTTTTCAACCCCTCCGAACAAAGCTTTCATCGCAACTCAATAAAAGTTAATAGGCGTTTTGTACAACTTCTCATGAAAGAACGGTATCCCCCAATCTCCAGTTTTCCATCACTGTCACTCTTCATCAGTCTTTTCTCTGCTTTAACCTTCTTTCTCATGTTTTTTTCTCATGTTTTGTTTAAGATCAACTCCATCACTAGTGTGAGCATACTCACAACATAAATACTGGCAGCTAAAGTTTATAACAGCATCCTACTGCTCTGTAAGGAGGAGATGGCTGAAAATATAACATGGCTAAGCCTTTCACTTCACTCGAGTCGCATAGCGTTTGTTCTTTTCACCATGCTCTGTTATTGAAAACTCCTCATCTGGTTGTTTGTCAGTGCTGCTGACATAAGCAACTTATTTCTGTTTCAGGTTTAGAAAAGGTGACGATGGCTGACCGCTTTGATTGTGACAACTGCAAAGAATCGCTGTATGGTCGCAAGTACATTCAGTCGGAGGACAATCCTTACTGCATCCCCTGCTATGATAGCCTGTTCTCCAACACATGCGACGAGTGCAAGGAGCTTATCGCCCATGACGCCAGGGTATGTTTGCTAATTGAATGGGACCATTCCTGTGTGTCTTGGATTGGAAGTCGGATACTTGGAAGTTTGTGTTTTAGAACTTTGTGGTATTGTAAGCATAATCCTATTTGAAGGCACCATTACAATCCAATAATTAGCTTGTAGACAGCCTCGGGAAGTTTTTATTTTATTTCATGAAGCCCAGATGTAACGAGAGAAGACGTGTTTGTATACAAGGAAGCTCACAATAAAATGTATGAAAGTAAACAAGTAGACAATTCTGTGTTGCACAGTTTTTACAGAATTAACGAATTTCCTTGTCTTTTGTGTGGGTCTTGAATGGCTAAAACTGGAGTTGTGTGTCGTTAATGATGTTAAACGGGGCAATTACTGTATATTTATTTTGGCAAGCTGCAATAAAGGCTTATTTAACATGCAGTTATACAGACAATTTCCACTAAGTCCATATAAAGTGATTTGGTCTAATTTAGTCTCAGATCGTAAAAGTTTAGCATGAGGGAACGTCTCTCTATTCCTGGCCATCAAGTTACATTTCTGTCTGCTCCTAATGGAAAACACAAACGTGACCAGGATCCTTTAACACAAGTATATTCTAGTTGGTGGAGTGGATAGAATGTGGCATGCTAACATGCTAGCATGCATGGATAAAAGGCCAATGAGCTATCAACACTGCACAGGCAGTATAAATTAAGTAACAGCAGTATTTGTCTATACAATAAATCCAGCCTCATCCCTGTCAAGACCTTTACTACACGCAGAAGTATGCACGCGCAACACACACACACACAACTGTCTGTACTGTACTACTTAAATGCAGACCACTGCAACTGTCTTCTTGCCCACTAGTTTAACCAGATACTTTAACAGTCTTCTGATTTTTTATGTATTAAACTCACTCAATGACCTACAAACTTGTTATAAGTCACTGGTGAATACTCACTAAGAAATAAACACACACTCATTACTTTCGCTTATACGATAACTCCCAATTCATCCACAGTGTGCTGCTTACAATGACCTACAACCTCCATGAAGTGGTGCATTATGGATGGAATGACCTCTGTGGGTCTTTGTTCGTTTCATCCTTTCAGGAGCTGTTTTATGAGGACCGGCATTATCACGAGCACTGCTTTCGTTGTTTCCGCTGCGACCGATCTCTGGCAGACGAGCCATTTACCAGCCATGATGATGCTTTGCTCTGCAACGACTGCTACTGCAACGAGTTCTCCTCAAAGTGTGTAGCCTGCGACAAGACCGTTATGCCAGGTAATGTTGGCAGCAGGCAATCTCTGTTAACTCACTGCAGTTATCATCTTGGTCAAATGAATCAAAAGTTACATAAATAATCAGTGTATTCTAATAACTCTCAAGATGCCAGATCAACAAATAATCATTTAATTATTTCTAGAATGTACCTCTGCTTTTGCTTTATCTTATATAGTATATACAGTATATATAAATAAGAATAAATGGATTAGAACCATCAGTTAGTGTTACTGTATGAAGAGTGTTAAAACCATTAATTTAGGCCTAGTTCTATGGTTAAAACACCCGATGGTGTACGACATCTCTTGTCCCCGGGCATGAGCAAGACACATGGCGGGCCTGAGACAGAGAACTGTACCTGCAGTACAGGGCCAGAGTGTGATTGAGCAGCCACCAGAGCTCAATGTGACAGCGTAATTGCCAGCCTGCATGACTTGTTGTCTGTGAGCCAGATCCACAGGGCTGGCAGGCCGCCAACACTAGATGATAACAAGAGATAACTCCATCAAGAATCACTACCGTAGCAGCCAACACCGCACCTGTAAGAAGCACATTGTTCCTGGAAAAGCATAGGAGGTTCCCGTTATTTTTTGCTGCTCTTTTGCGAAGACTACACGTTTGTGCGTCATTAATCTAGTCAAGGGGTGACAATTGTATAGACTGCTTTTAATGCAATTAGATGAGGTAGGAGATTCGTAGCACACTGCATTATTATATTTGCTGTTAAACTCACCTTAGGAAGGCACTTAGCTCCTACTAACCATGCTATCTATAAATTGTCTTTCAGTGGTTCGCAATTGCACACAAACATACTCACATTTGTCTCTGTTTATTAAGTGGGTGCTACGTTGAAGTATTTTAGCGAGGCCAACCATGACACAAGAGAGGTAGGGCAACTACGCTATTGGAATCCTCAGCCTATTTTGGTTAACCAGCTTGATCTCATAGGCCAGCTGAAAAGCTCCCAGCTGCCATCCATGCATACCCTGACAGCATGCTTCTGCTGCATCGACATTAGCTCAAATATCTCCCTGAAGACCAATATTGCATCACTATGGAATCAATTAATGTATTAATTCTAAAGTAACATTTATTCAGCCAGAAAGTACAGACAGTAGACTTGAACTAAACCTACAGTACTGTATATACAGTAAGACAACCTGAACTTTAGAACCTTCATATATTTGGATTTAGGCTTTATCAATATTATGGTTGTATTATATTTCAATAAAATAACTTTAGGCAACAATATTCATACTTTCTTTTGGTTTCCTTTTCCAATCAAATGTTTTAGTTTCATACCTTCATAAAACACAAGTGTATTCCGTACTCTTCCCTACATGAATCGACTATTTGATATGGGCTTTAATGTTGCGATCCCCATCTTTGCGATTATTGGTATATACCTAAGTTATACCCTTCTACAAAGATGTGCGTGAACATCTTTTCTACACGCAAATTCTGAACCCTTCGGCTATCGGCCTGGTGACTATTTAGCGTCTGAGGGCAAGGACCAATAGAGTTTAGCTTGGATTCCGTTGTAGCAGGTGGATATCCGTATAATGGATATCAGATATCCGAGATAGGTAAGGCTTCTTCTTCTGTGTCTTGGTTATTGTTTACAGTCTGAAGAGCAACTTGAGATGCACTCTATAAACGGGTATCTTAAAACATTTAATATAAAGCTATATTTCCATTCCAAGATTTCAATTGGGCCAATGTGCTCTGAGTGTTACCTGGATGCAACCAAAGCCCGCTCAAGGGTGATTGGTCAGTACTACTCAGTCTACAGTAATGGATTACAAACGATGCCAGGACACTACAAATATTAAAATATTGTGATGCTGCCTACAGATTCCACATTCATATATTTGTTACACCTTACTTGGCACCTTACTTGAATATATAGCTAAACATTTGATATTTGTGTACGACAGGTACCAGGAAGTTGGAATACGGTGGCTCTACGTGGCACGAGGGCTGTTTTATCTGCCACAGCTGTGAGGAACCCATTGGTTCCAAATCCTTCATCCCTGACAAGGACGAGCATTACTGTGTGCCCTGTTATGAGGACAAGTTTGCACCGCGCTGCACCCGCTGTAAAAAGGTCTGTTGCTCTGAGAAACCTAAATGTGACTCATTTTTTGTTTACTTATAAAATGTAGATTCACTTGAAACTGATTTTGATCAGTAAAGGAATATGTGTCCAATTGTAAGAATGTATTACAAAATGGCAATAGAACTGATGATATAGTATATTTGTATCTCTATTTGTTTTGCATAGAGATGACATTATGATATAATCCTGGGACTGCAATGTTGTCTCCAGGGTCTAAACCAGAAATAACATGTTTGTCTAAGATTCCTAAATGACCCTGGTCTAATCTTTGTTCAGGCCCTAGCTAAAGGTGGTGTGACCTATCGGGATGAACCCTGGCACAAGGAGTGTTTTGTCTGCACTGGCTGTAAGATGCAGCTGGCCGGTCAACATTTCACTTCCAGAGACGAAAGCCCTTTCTGCCTCAAGTGCTTCGGAAGCCTGTATGCCAAAAAGTGCACAGCGTGCGCTAAGCCCATCACAGGTAACAGCAGACATAGTGCTATATTCTGCTCTTTTTATAGTACCCAGTTTGTACCTCACTTTTAATGGAAATATTTTAAGAATAAAGTTGATTGGGAAAACAACAAATTGGACACTCAATGCTGAACTGACGAATACTGTGTATGTCATTGAATGCTGTATATAGACCTTTTACATTATTCCATATAATTGGTCAGTTTTAAAAGTCGCTTTAGCGTATAGCATTGCCCATGGCGACGAGGCAGACAGCGTTGGATTTGACTATTGTAATGTCTTCTGTTACAAATCAGAGAAGAGAAGCACTATAAGCAAACACACACAATCAGCAAATGACATGCTGTTGGTTTCATTGGAGGCTGGAGAAGACAAATTAAACGAGTATTAGTTACTTATTAACTGCTATTATAATTTAAAAGTTTTTAAAACATAATGTATACTATAATGCAGCTTTACTGACACTTGTCTCATGTTAGCATAACCTAAGTATGTCCTGAATTATTCAAGCAGCATAGAACTTGCCTGGGACCCTGAAAGGGATTATTCTGAAGCTGTATGTGTATTTTTACTAACCTTTACTAACACTGACATTAGCCTAAAGAGTGAACCAATTATTCAACAAATTATTTTAAATTTGAATATTTCCCTTAACAGCAAATGTGTCTAGTCATTAATAAAAGGAAGTGACGTTATACATGATCACATAAATCAGTGAAGACAAATCGCTTAAAAATCAAATGTAAGTGTTTGACATTTCCTTATAGCGACAGCAGTTTTAAGATAATTCTGAAACTGACAGCTTCACGCTTGGTTTCTGGGTATTGGCAGCTGTTTGTTGAGTGGTCAAGCCACCGCCGCCAGATATGACGTCACACCGACCAGACGAATGCTACCATAATCTTAGCATTAGTCTGGTATCAGGCTACACACATACTGCTATTGATATACATTTTTCATTGATGTGAAGACATGAAATACATTTACATTAACTGATGATCAAGTTGGCAAATTGCAGTCACATTGTGTATTGTCTGTACATTTGTATTGCAGGTTTCGGAGGAGGAAAGTACATCTCGTTTGAGGAGCGCCAATGGCACCAGACATGCTTCACCTGTTCCAAGTGCTCAGTGTCCCTGGTGGGTGCCGGCTTCTTCCCCAACGGGGATGGGATCCTGTGCCGCGACTGCAATAGCAGCATATAGAGCTGCAGTCACACGCCTATGCCCACAACTTCACTTTACCTCCACTTGTCTTGGTTCCCCTAACAGCGTATGCTACCGTTAGCTAGCATCAGTCTAGCATCAGGCTAGACACGTATACTGTGTCTCAGGTTATTCTAATACACGCAGAGACCAGCCGAAACACACACATTGAGAGACACACGCCTGCATGGACACGTGAGCATTCAAACATATATGCACACACTCAGACATGTACACATTAGCGCTAATATCTAACTCTGTTACACAATGCTAAATTCCTCAATCACCACATCCAAAGTGGGTTCCTATAAATATAAACATATTCCTGTTTCAATGCTGTTTAAATGATAACCAACACTTTTATTGTCAAAATAATGATGTAAAACTAATTTAACAGTGCCTTAAAAATAATGCTATTAAACCAAAAACAAACCACATGTCAAATGCTATGCAATCATATATCTGACACTTTATATGACGGTATGAGGTGAGGCGCTGAATAAGTACACACAAGTGTGATTGAGTTACTGTTGAATACTGTTGGAGCTGCAGTTGAATGACCCCACTCTTCAAGTGTCGATTATCTCTTACTATCTTGCTTTGTTTCTCTTCCCCTGAATACATTCCTATCTGCTGAACTCTTCATGATGAAGATAATTATGTTGCAAAGAGTGAAAACGTAATGAGTAATAAAGCCATTTGCACTATAGATAATGTACTTTTTTAGTACCATGTTATGTGCACATCAAATCTAGATTAAACAATGATTTGCATCACACGACACGCAGACCACATACTTGTGCATCCACTTTTTTTGACACTTTTCATAAAGACTTTCAGTGTTCTTTATTATTGTTATTGTTATTATTATTATTATTATTATTATTTTAATTTGTTTCTGTTGCTCTTGCTCCAAGACAGCATTAATATAAATAGAATATTTGGGCTAGCCCATTAGAAATATATTACTTAAAATATATACTTTTTATGTTATTTACTTTTTCATGTTAGCTTGTCGCATATACTGTTGGGGAAAAAAACTATTACTGTACATTATTTGAGCTTTGATGCTGGCAAGTCAGAGTTGGCTAATGTGAGTTTAAAGATTTCAAACATGAATATTCTATCAGTGTGATATCAGTGTAAGTATTGTAATCAGATTATAATTGATATGGCTAAATTTCACATTGATGTCATTTTTGTTTGCGAAGAATTAAAATAAATTTACATTAACTGATGATCACGTTCCAAATGTCATTTATATCCTGTGTGTGTGTGTGTGTGTTTGAGAGAGAGAGAACTGTTTAAATTATTCAGCAGTTTTAGACAGATTCTTCGTCTTTTGTGTCTGAGAAAACTTGAAAGGTGTTCAGAGACTTTCTGGGAAGGTTCAGTGTGTGTTTAAGAGAGTGACATCTGATACGAGGGTCAAAATGTGTGCGCACATAAATGATGCAATGTGCGTATTTCAGTGCATCTATTATTTGCATGTGTGTCTACACACTATGTTTGCCTTCTGTTTATGATGCAGCGTTTCATTGGCAGGCATGAAGGCAGAGATGAAGGCGTGTGTCGGCCAAATGTCTTCCTCCCCTCCTCTCCCCTTCCCCCTCTCATCCTTCCTCCCTTTCAGATTTTTTCACCAAAAAAGGAAATGGAAAACTCTGGTGGTTGTGAGAGGTGGAGGGGGGTCGGACAGTAGTGTGGGAGAGAGTTTAGAGGGAGAGGAGAGGTGCTAACGACAACGCATGCACATCTGGAGAGCTTGCGCTCAATCATGTTTGTAAAAGACACAGTGGGTCCTTCCTGGTTAAATAAAGGATACAGTAATACACTAAGGTTTCTTACTGCAGTGTCATATGTGTGTGTGCTCTAAGGAATCTATTGGAACATAGCAGTGATGTTCTAGTAGACTAAAGACTGACAATACAATGCTCATTGAAAGAGTGACTTATTTTCAGCATAATCCATTCAGAATATCCACAATAACTGAGAGGACGGAGGCTGATGGAAGTGTACTAATACCATCTTAGATTCTTAAAACTGAAAAGGGTCCTGAAAACCTATCAGTGAGAAATGATTAGCACAAACTATCCATATTGCTCCCAGATGTTTTGTTTTGCCTCTTCCTGGAGACTGGATCAGTTTACCATCTGAACCTAAAAAGACAAATCACCTTTTCACTGTAAAAGAAAAAAGCAACATTATGCCTAGAACCTGTAGCCTACTGTATTCACCATTTGATACCTTGAAGTGGATGTCTTAGTTAACATTTTGGATGTGGAGAATTGGCAGGCCAAAAGGACCAAATGGTCACGGCCAGATGTGTCAGAGCATCTCCCAAAGCGGTGCTCCAGGTCAGCAGTGGTGAGTCAAGAGGTCATTGGTCAGTGGTTCAAGGAGGGACAACCATGCACCAACCACAGGGCAGCAAACCAACTAAAGGCCTTCTGTGGTGCAAGTCTCTGAACATTGTAATGATTATGGGAGGAATGTGTGCTGCATACGACTGCCTGGCCACAGACCGCTCAGAGTGCCCATGCTAACCCATGCTAACTCATGCTAACCCATGCGTTGGCTTCATTGGGTAAAGCTGCTGATATGCAACACATGCTAACTAACTTTACACTTTAAGGTGGAATCAGCAATCCTGTAGAAAGCTTGTTGATAGTGGAACTCAATGAAAACCAAAGCATATCTCCCTTCAATGCAATAGGCTGCTCCCTCAGAAGCTCCGCCCCACACACTGAAAATATAGCATGTTGTTGTTGTGTTGAGCAATCTGTAGGACTGTGTTTGTGTTACTGGCAGCTAACGGACCATGAGTAGATATTCATTTGACAGCAAGTATATTATATCAGCTTAATATTGTTCCTCAGTGTTGTGTTATTGTTGTGGTTGTGGTTGAAAGCACCGGAGAAAGCACCCTCGTGCACGTCCTGGAGCACACGTGTATGTTTTGTGGACAATATTGTGTTTCAAAACAGTGACAGTGAGCTGGGGTGGATATTTGGTGATCTGAGGGTGCTATAATACAATTATATGATTTTATATAATAACCTACAAAAAGGGAGGTTTGGGTTCCCCTGCTGGAGCTGCTGCCCCCGCTACCCGACTCTGGGTAAGCGGATGAAGATGGATGGGTTGAAACTACAAAACAAATTGGCCAATATAATACTCATAAGAGCTGTCACCTTATCAAGTCCATTATTTAGCACTTCCAATCTGACTTTGATTTGATGAAAGGTTGCTTTGAAGTCAAATAAAGTGTTCTCTCCTGTAACAGACTGCGCTTGTTGGTCACATGATACCATTCTTGTCTCCTATCCTTCTGTTCTACTATGACCAGACCAACTAACAAAGTATTAGTTGAACTGTAGCATTAAGTTCATAACACCTCTAGCATCACATTATGATGCTAAACACAAAAGTGTCTAGTGTGTCTAGTGTCTAGTATGGTAACAGAATATGTGCCGACGTATTAACGCAGAGGCAGGTGAAAATGGTGTTCCTTGCAAGAGGCTGGACAACTGGCATTCCATGTGCATGAATAGCTGGGCCTTCTTGTTCAGTTGTGGGAAGTGTTAAAATAGTTGCAGTAAAAATAAGACCATGTTTCCCATGTACAGTGGACTACACCACATTGTGCATAACAAACACTGCACTAACCATATTAATAAAGTGATAGCCTAGTGATTACCTACTGTCTGGCCGATTAAACAACAATCTATTAATGATACAATTTCATGTCAAAGTCCTTGGTTGGTGGTTGAGGTAATACAGTGACGAATGAGTAACTGCTCAGTCATAAAGGCGTTTCCATTTGTAGTGCAGATTTCATCATCGGGTGTATAGATGCACACTACCCCACAACACTATGTCAGCGGTGCATAGTGATTGGTCCAGAGCTAAGTAGAGTATAAGCTCATGCTTATATTATACTGTATGTGACCACCATTACAGTACTGTATACTGTAGCACCCCCACAACACCAAAGGTCCATCCATTCCATGCTTGAAACACAACAGCACTGTATGAGAGGAGCATATGCTCACTGGGTTTCAAACCAACGCAATGCTTTTATAAGGTTTGTTACAACCACACGGAAAACTGTTGCAGACACAGATCGAGTAGACCCTTTAAACTGGTTAGGTGGTTCATTGTAGTTTGACCAAAGGAGAACATAATTGTAATGCCCTTAAATATCTAGTAAGAAATGTGCTCATATAGCTTGACATCTTAAGGCGTATAAATGAATTGCTTCCGTTGACAGGGATCTCAGACTATGAAGGGCAGAGTGAGCTATTACATAAACCATGTTGACTTCAGAACCTAAAAGCTGTTCCATTCCACATATCAATGACAAGTCAACAGTATTTGAACTCCCTGAAAGTATGGACACAGTGATGCAATCCTCCAATAGTCTCTCACCTAAGCCCACATCATCTCACGTTGAGGGCAAGTCTAACTAAATGTCGTTTTACGGTACAAGCCATCAGCAGTCTCTTTGTGCTTGCAAATGATGTATTAACATCTGTTGAATGCATTCACTTGTGACCGCAGATATAACCGCATGGGTTGTGGTTTGTGTTTCTGTGTGTTGATATGCATCAGCATGTGTAAACATGTCACAGTCAACTGAGGACAATAAAGCATCTCTAGGAACGTCAGGAAGTTTGATTGTGGGATTATGCATAACGTTCTTGTCCTTACTTTCTCCCAGAGACAAATTTGTAAAAAAAATTATTAGCCTAACTTAATGTAATGTGATTTTTATAATCTTTATAAAATCCATCCATAATGTATACTGGTAATGTCAAGAGACGCGCCCAGAGATAGCACTCCCCTTCTTATTCTACCCCACCTCAAATGCGGTGTCTGGTGTTTTGCTACATCGTGTCAGTGTATTAGTTTTGCCCTCTTGCAATGTTTCAGTTTGCACTTGTACTCACCACACAACACTCGTCACACTATGTGTATCCCTATAATGTGTAACACATACAATACAATCATCATATAATAACTACAGGTGCATTCAACTTTAACCAAATAAACATGCTGTATCTTGCGTTGTATGCTGTGTCTATGAGGAACAAAAGAGAAGCACCTATATTGAACATGTGTATCTTTTACAGGCAGCTGCTACAACAGTCAGCAATGGAATCAGACCATGGTGTACATACAGTGCAATGCCAACCACACACTCCCCTGCTCTGTGTCAGGGCTTGCTTCTGCTTAGGTGTCTACTTGCCATAATGGAAGTGCCTCAGTCATGCCTGTAGCATGTAAGCATAGCAGATGTGGGTTATGCTCCCAATCAGACTAGCTGTTAACTGCGTGTTTGAAATGCTAATGGTTATAGGTAACGAAGCCAAATAAAGCCAGTTTAATGTGAAAAACTACACACACCGACATGTTCAAATGGAACTGATTGAACAAAACAATGCAGGAAGCACTGAACTTGACTTAGATCGTTTTTTTTTCTCCCCTCTATTTTAGAATAGACAATTAATTTTCCGTATGAAACACTATTCCTGTGTAATTCAGTGGCTTGCAGTCCTCTCTGCACCTCCCACAAATGGATAAGGAACATATATAGTAGTAGGTTGGGCTTCTGGAGGGAGGTCCAAGCCCATGCCCAGTCACACCTATCTGCTCTATTATCTAGCGTAGTACCAAATCTCACTATCTCTCATCTACGTGAAGTACTACATGCTTGTAAAACTATTCTGTTCAGATAAAGATGGCAATTGTTCACCAGAGCACCATACAGTGTCTAAGTCCATGTTTGAGATTTCTGAAAGAAAGAAAGAAAGATTCCTGTTCAGTAAAGGCAGTATTGGAGTGGTGTGTGTTGATGAGTAGGTTAAGGGTCATTTCAAAAGTAGTAGGACTATGAAAGATACAGTATAAGACTAGCTTGCATGCTAAATCTCAGAGCTATGATGATGATGATGTTTATGTTATTCATCTATACATAACACTAGTGTAGCATATTGCATAAATAGCACTGGCACATTTTCACAAAATAGCAATTGTAAGGGTGTGCCCAAGACAAGATGGCGGAAAAAAAAAAACTACTGTATCTGTGGCTGCCTGACACTATGGGTCACTGCTGTTTGGAGAGGTTTGGAAATGCAATTGTAGCCTGGCCTAAGTGCTCATCTTCCCCATTCATTCCAATTTGAGGTCAAGGAGTTGGGCTTCCTTGAGGCCTCATGTTACAGAGGCGGGAAGCTCACATACCGTCTTGTATTCGATCTCCTCAGCAGGATGAACAATGCTTTGGATTCTACAATCTAGCATGAGACTGAAATACTCTGATAACATTTTCACATGAAAGTCCCTTTCTGCCAGAGTAAGGACAGACTGAGTGACTACCCTATATTACACATTCACTACATACTGACAGTAGCAGTTTGGATATTGTACAAAGGATAATGTACACACACACACACACACACACACACACACAAATATATAGCTGGGATATATGTGTGTGTGTG
>JAODTR010009344.1:0-29763 GCA_025399935.1 Amblyopsis rosae | reverse complement strand
TCACCCTCCTCATTTATTTTCCATCAGTCGGTGTCTCCTCCTCCTTCTCTGTGTGGAGACCTCTTGGCGACGCGTTAAGTGTATAATCAGTGATCTCATGTCTAGATGGGCCTCTTGTCTGCCCGCCCGCTCTGTGCACAAAGGGAGCGTAGCCCCCCGCTCTCCCCGGGGATGCGCATGAGTAATGCACACGCACGCACGCACGCATGCACGCACACACACACAGTCCAACACCCGCTGCATAAACATGCACGTGGTACACAATGCAAAGGATGGGCAAAAATGCAAAACCTGTATTTGCATATGATTGTTGTGTTGTTGAGCTATGCAAGGCTCTCTCAAACACAAGCACGTCACACACACACATACTGTACACACACAAACCTGTCTGACTCTGCCTACACTAAAATATTTGACTAAATGTACACCACGACAAACCCACACACTTCAAAGCATCTAGGGCTTCCTAGATGCTTTGAAGCTGTAACACTGATGGCGGCAGCGTGCATTGAGTGTGGCTGCTGACGGACCACTCACCCCTCTGACCTGTCATCTCTGAGGGTCTTAATGAGGAACAGGTGCATCGCTTGAGCTTTGTCACGTTCACTCTCAATTATCATCTAATATTCACCAGTCAGACCCTGTAATGGGTGGTTTGATGTGCCGTCACATTGGTTTAGTGTCATTCGTGTGTGTGTGTGTCTGAGGAATGTTTTCCTTGAGGTTTATTTTTATTTTTTTGCTGCATTGATATCATGCTAGCAAAGAATAGCTACGAGGGGCTTTCATCCTGTCTGTGACTAGGCCTATATCTGTGTGAGGAAAAAGACTTGGAACTCATTTCTCTCAAACATGCCTCTTAGTATTTCCTTGCTGGATTTTATGAATACTAGCCTATATCATCATGCTGTCTTATGGACTCTTATCATCAGTGCTTTTGTATTGAGGGCGTTTATTTTTAGCAGTGGAGCAGGGAGACAACCCAGTCATAAATTGAAGAGAATGTACTAGTTCAAATGGGAGAATTTCACATACTGTAGGCTGTAGGGAATTTCACATACTGTAGGCTGAGTGTCGTTCTGCTAGGGGGGCTGGCCCGAATACCATTTTTTGAGCTTTGAAGCTTCAGTAGTGAGCCATAGTGAATAGACGAAGCTTTGCTAAGGGTGGGGGAACACGGACACGCGATGACATGAAACAAAACTCAGTTTACCTGTTTAAAGATCCAAGCTAGCAGTCTGGACTCTTTGCGGGCTTGTGCACACGAATCTAGACTCTACTTAAATTTTGAATTAAAACTACTTACCTCAGAAGACTCATGTATCCACTAGTAACAGAACATAGTCCACCAGTCAAAACAATATTGTTACATTGGCAAAGGTCCAAATGACCAAATCCAGTAAAATATTTAGATAAATTCTCTCTGCATGTACTGCTGCATTAATTTAATATTAACCTGCAGACATATCGTCTCTGTTACTTGTAGTTTGCAAGTGAGCGGGGCTTGTGATTTATAGCCGGTGCAGTCTCATCTTTTAATTGACAAATTAAACCAATAGTAGCTCTCCACAGTTTGCAATAGCCAATGGCAGTCTATGTTAAAAGTAGATGCTGTCTCTCTTCTTGCAGACCAAGTAAATTGAAACAGATTGTGTTGATTAGCATGTAGGCTTCATTTGTGGAATATTGAACACATTCATTTATTTATACCCAAAAAATACAGGGCAATAATGAAGAAAAAATATATATCTGAATCCCTAAATTGAAACTCGAATACCTACACATCAAACAAATATCCGAATAGTCAAATATTCTGGTCCAGCCATAAAATCTGCTGTGGAAGATGTGTTTTATGTCTGCTAGCTAAATGGAACGTGGTCAACATTTTCTTGTAAGATTTTAGTGTTGGAAAAGGACCTCACCATACGATGAGGCATAGCACGATACATGACATACTATTCTATCTCACAGCCCTACAGTATTTACTCATGTTCAGTGTCAGTGTGGATGCCTATGAGATCAGAGGCACTCATAGGTGCCATGCTTTCCCTATTGAGCTCCACAGGACCAGTGCTGAACAGCATCAACCTGGTGAGAAATGGACAGGCTTGTCTTGCTAGGCTTGGCTGTGTGAGGTCGCCGGTTATAGGCTCTTTGTGGTGAGAGTCTTAGACTTGGCATCCACGAACAGCCACAAACAGTGATGCCAAGAGGCTGCCAGCTTTCTGTGGTCTGAACAGGACCGCTTGGCTGGTCAAAAGTAAGGGGACGTGGTATTGTATTGTGTGCGAACAGCATAGAGGACACACAAAAAGGACAGACCGCTGTTAACATATAAAAGACACAATAACATCAGCAATAGGCCTCTGTCAAGTCTAGGTACAGTCAACATAGTATTATTGTTTATTTATTATTATTATCAGGACACTCACTGATACTAGAAGATCTTCACGATCATATTAGCATCCATTCACGCTGAGTTAAAAAATTTTTGTTATAAATTGAAAATTTTTTATTATTTGAGTCATGTTGTATCGGTCAAAGAAATTTCATAAACCCCTCTTCCCCAACACACACACACACACAGAGACCAAACTTGTTTTTAATGTTCCTCCTATCTCCCTGATATATGGATGGTGACAACAGCTTGACTCACCCTCTCGTCCTCCCCCGTCATCGTTTTGTGAATGAGCACACGGTGTGCCCGGGGACCAATCATTGCAGTGCCATTGCCAAAACAAACATCTTTAACAGGTTGCCAAGAAGCCAGTGAGGTCACTGCTCTTATTGCCCTCAGGGGCATGAATTTGCTTCCAACGAATCAAAGGCCTTTATCCTTAGGCATGTAGCACTGTGAGAGTCTTGGTTTGTGTTCTTGTGTGTGCGCATAGTAAGGGAAGGGACTCTTGTCTGTGTTTATTGATGTAGATGCCTGTGGCTATCCATTATGGCACCCACTCAAGTGGGGTTAAGGGTTAGGGAATGAGGAATGTTAAAATGCAGAGGACAGAGAAACAATGTTCTCTGTGTAATTAGTGATCGTGTTTGAGCTGTACACGTTCCATCAGAGCATTAATTAAAGAGCCAAATGGCTTGGAAACATCATCACAAGCATACTCCGTTTTTCTTTCTTTCTTCAAAACTGATAGACTGGGAATATTGGAACTGTGCTACAGCATTACACTGTTACACTGTTTTGTTTTTAATAATATTAATAAAGCTGCTACCCCTTTACGAGACTAGGACATCTAAAATAATTAGTGATGCACGATATGGATTTGTCTCCCAACCGATCCGATAACTGATAATTTCCTACTTCTCGTGACCGATAAGATCAGATTCATTAATCTGACCATTAATTCTTCAAATTTTTTGTAAATTTCAGAATTTACAGTTGACAGTGGTTGAAATATGAATGTTATTTACAAATAGTTTTGTCATATTGCTAAGAAATGCGAAGCACTTCAGCTATAGGCCTGTTCAGCCTACATCTCAGCAACCCATCAGCGGCCCACACATATCTTTCCATGGGTTTCCATTAAGGATGTTCCGTCGTTTAAACTAACTTTTGAACTTAGACTAGTGCTTTACGTAAATCTCACTTTCTATTGATTTTGCAAGACTGTATTGTTCCGTAATACTGCTGTATCATCGGTTGTCTGATAAAAAAAAAAAATAATACAGCATGCATTGTTGTTACAATACATCCATAGATTAGCCAACAAGGAACAATCTTTTCACGCTGATTGTTGTCAGGTAAACAAACATGGTGAACTCCATTGAAAGTAAAATATTTTAGCTCTATTAATTGTAATTGTACATGGTTAAATCCAAAGCAGAGAGCAAGGGAATTTAGCTGCTATAACAATTGTTAACTCCATTTAATCCACATTTGTTTCATTATTTAGTAGCTACTGGTACCTGCAGAGTCCAACAAGAAAGAGGTGAGTATCTGTTTTCTAGCTGGGCTTTAAAAGTTCACTCTGAGTCAAGTTATGGGAGCTTTCTACAGAGCTTTTTTCAATACAAGTGAACCCTCATAGCATTCCAGAAGCATCTCAGGAGCGTCCCAGGAGCGCAGCAGAAGCAGCTCTCCGATCGGCTCTGCTAATAATAGTCGACAGTTCTATTTTTTGGCGGAGACGCTTCTGGGACACTTCTGAAAGCGACCAACTGCCAATCAGATAGAACTCATAATTTTGGTTTGTTGCTATGGAAACTCAGATAAAACACAACAAGAAGCTCATCTTCTGACACTCTGCCGGTGGGGCAGGATACAGCGCTGATGACGGATCGCTGATGCAACGGAACTGAGACGCGTCCGGTGGAAATCGGGCGTCAGTTTTTGCACATTCCAATCCGTGGATATATCAAACACATTAGTTAAGACAAATTAGTCCATGTATTCACATGTCCGATCGTCTTGCCGGGGCTTTGGTTTAACGAGAGTAGGCTACAGTCTCTGGTGTGTGGTGGTAACATGTACAAAATGAAATGAAATGCAATGAAAGCTGTCCACATGGCTATATTTTCTTTAGCTTGCTGAGTTGGGACCGCGGTGCACCTTATGCACTGGCCACTCGCGGCCCACCAGCGTGTTGCTCCCTGCGCTAGTTTGTTTGGATCACAACCGTCTCCATTCTCTTTCAGCTCCACATATATATTCGGGAGTTGCATTTCGAAGTCTGTACAAAACTTTTGCGGGCAGGAGGTTTTGTGTCGCTGGTCCGGGAATACACTCCTGATCTGATTCAAGCTGTGAGCATTCATTTTGCTTTGCCTGCATGACATCTTGTAGTCCCACACTGGTTACTAAGAAAAACTGCAACACGTAGGCTACTCAGGTCAGGTAAGCTCATTAAACACAATTGAAATACTTGGACTGACGATAATTATGCTTTTTATTTATCGTGTATCCCTAAAAAGAATAAATATAAAAGGAGAAAGCATATGATATGGTGGAAAATTCATAGTTTGAAATGACAGTGTACCTTTTGATGACTCCATGGAGCGCACAGGTCTACAGGAGTATTCATTTACTTCCTCCCTAGAGGTGCTCCATTTGAGAAAGACTGTATATGGGAATACGGAGCCACGCCTGCCCTACTTCATGGTCTGATGTGACGGTCACGGGACCCCAATTTTGTTACCGTGATTTTCATCATCTTCGTGTACTGTTATCTCCATGCACGGTTGGGTTGCGTGGGCACAAAGAGATTATGTCAGGGCTGTGTGTATACCCCGGGGACGTGTTCCTTTGTATGCACGTTTATACGTGCACGCATATATATAAACAATACTGTGCAAGGCCTTTACCTAAGCCTCCGATGTATGTGCAGACAGAAGACTTGTATAGATGTTGTGCTGGTCGGACTTTAATTGGGAGGCTCAGAGGAGAAGGGAGAATTCGATGCGGGGTGAATTAATTTTTCTCTGCTTTTATAACGGCCCGCGTTCGCAGGGTTCAGTCTAATCTCTGCTAATGGGTTCACAGAGAGCAACCGGATCAATTCACTACACTGTGAGATGGAGGGGGTGGGGATAAGCAAGGTACGGTGTGTGTGTGGTGGGGGACGGTGGGGGTACTGGGGATAAGAGGGAATGAGAGTAAGGGATCAAGACTGGGAAGAGAGACACAGGGAATGAGATGGAAGGCTGACTCTTGCAGAGACGCCGTCCCAGCGGTGGAGCCCTTCGTCTGATCCATCTCATTGATAGTGGTGGCCCACGCTGGGCGGAAACAGCCTTACAGGCCTCAGACCAGACCAGTCGATGGTTGAGCGCGTGATTAATGCTACACTTGCTAATGAGTGTTAGCCGATAGACCATGACGAGTCTCTCTCTCTCTCTCTCAGCTTTCTCTCTGTGGATGTATCTGCATCAGGGACATTTCACTTTCAATTCAATCAATATTGAAAGTGTTTCTATCAAATTTGAATATCAGAAACCTTTTCTCATTAAGACCCTTATACAGCCTCGGATGAAATGACTGGGAATGGATTGCATTTACCATTTACATTTAAAATTGGGTGGAGTGAAATCGAATCGAGCGACCCTGCATTGTACAAACCTCTTAACTTCCCTTTCTTCAAATGACGGTCTCTCAGCTGACCTTCAGGACAGACAGAAGAAAATTTAGATTTATACAGCTGCCTTTCATGCCAAAAACCACAAGTGCTTTATGCTTAAGGTTGGAGGTTGCCCCAGCTAGGCAGTGCTGGCAAATAATTTTTATTTGATTTAATGTCTGTGGAATACTTAATATTGAACTGTTCTTGAGCGTCGTCTTCAGTGTGTGGGGCCCTAATACTGTAAATGTACGGATATTGCATACTCATTAGTCCTATTCAGTCATAGGCTGAATGTATGTGCTGTGGTTACTCTTGTGTTTTATGATTGGATCAGTAATGTATTTAAAAATTGTCCACAATATGTTATAAGCCAGTTCTGGTATGATGACTAGGGATGTTGCTAACGACTAATTTACTAGTCGTTTAAACGAAAATTTTAATTTAGACTAGTCGACCAGTCTACAAGTAAGAAAACACTCAAACAGTCAAAATGTATGACAGTCTATAAGGCTAATTAAATATGTGCATGTCATTATCTTTCTACGGTACCTGCACTCTCCTCAGCTGCTGCCGAGTGGGGATCACTTCCAGTAGACTTTCCCCCTCTCCTCATTTTCCTTAGCCTATATAAAATTATTATTCAATTATATTATTATTATAATCATCATCTTCGTAAAATGACAAAAGCAGAGTGCTAACTGTGAAACTACTGATAGTTACTCACGAGCAGCGGGTTAAGTGTGTTAAGTAAATGTCACTTTCGATTTTACAAGACTGTATAATTGTTCCATAATACTGCTGTATCATCGGTTGTCTGATACAATTTTGAAAAATAAAAGCATGCCTTGTTCTTACAATACATCCATAGATTAGCCAACAAGGAACAGTCTTTTCAGGCTAATTGTTGTCAGGTAAACAAACACTGTGAACTCTATTGAAATTTCACGCATTCGTTTGATTAGCTATAGCTACCGTACCGGCACTGGTACCTGCTGTGTCCAAAAAGGAAGAGTTGAGTATGTGTTCTATCTGCGCTTAACATTGCACATTGCACCATACCTCATACGGCGCAACACACTCTCATTCCCCTACTTGAAGCAGCGAAGTAGTCATTGCAACGCATGGAGATTTAGATCTCGTGGTTGTCAGATGGAAAATAGGCTATGACTAATTAATTAAATTATCATAGTCAGTAAGCCTACATTGTTTTTACTAGACTAGGATACTGTACATGAAGGTGCTGAAACACAGCATGAATCTGAATAGATAGTAACTTTTATACTCTGACAAGTGAATGACAACATTTGCATGTGCGCGTCAATAGCGCACATGCAGATGAAACCTCATATTCGATGGGCTAGCCTCATGAAAAAAATTAAGCGGTTGCTTGCCATCCCCCGCAGTTGGGTTAGCAACACTGTGGTATTGCAATATTGCGGTTCTCGCGACAGCCCCACCTTTATATTCATATACCATCCGTCACATAACTCACAGTATTCATTCATATCTGCAGTATCTGATTCTGCTGCTTGTAATCCACCATCTTGCTTCATCTGACTGTGTGACTCTAATCCATCTGACCTGATGACCTCAATGCTGCTCTGTTAACCACTGGTTGTCATGGCTGCAGCTTCCCGCTGAAAGGAGGGAGAGGGAGAGGTGGAGGGAGGGAGGGAGAGAGAGAGAGAGGTTCTCAAGTTCAACATTGAACCTTCACAAGCAATTATATTCCATTAGCTAGTTGCCAGGAGTGTTTGTGCCCGCGAGGGTTGGTTTGTGAGCGTGGTATCTTTTAAGGTTAATGATGGAACACAGTCTATGAGGACAGGGGAACATGGCATTGTGTGTGTTCCGTGCTTGTTTTTTGCCTGTAGTGTGTGTGTGTTTGATGTGTAGGTACTGCATTCGGTTTTCAATTTTGGGATTTGAATATTAAATTTTTATCCTACAGTAGGTACGCGCATTTGCCGATTTGAGTTCCATTCGCTGCACTAGGCAAATCCACACGTCAGTTCCAACTATCTTGGTCTGTCATTGGCTAATGCAGTTTGTACACAGCTCCTATTGGTTCAATTAATGCCAGCGAAGCCTTGCAGCATGGAGCAACTATTTCGAGAGCTGTGCTAGCGTACTATTACCGGTATGACAGAATGTAAGGAAATTACGTTTACCATCTTATATTAAATATATACAACAGCAGTATTTATTAATGTAATAATCTGTTTTACACTAAATATTTTACTGGATTAGATTGTCTGGAGTGACCTTTGCCAATGTCACTCCAGATGCCAAGATCATTTTTGACTGTGATCGATCACTACATACTGGCCTGGCATACCTGTACTACAGAGTATTCATACTGTTTTGTGTATCCGTGTGTACCCAGAGCTCCTCGCTGTCATTTGGATGCTTTTTAAAATGCAAAGAAACAAATCTGTTTTTAAACAAATGCGCATGGTGTGAGGAAGCCCCGAACACTACAAGCGACTAGCAGCGATGTAGCGATGAGCGACAATGGAAAGTCAATGAGATTCAGTGATTCAGAATTATACCTGGATTAAGCCATTCAAAGACATAAATTACCTTTGTGTCTGTGTAATTGCACAGGTGAAGTACTTTGTATCTGGACACATCTGAACACACTGAAATACTGTTAGGGGCCCTTTTTGAGTTTGAAATGTTACTATTTCCGATAGGCTACTGCAATACTTGCTTATAATTGTGTTTGCTAATAATTATTGGCTTCAAAACACAATAAAAGTATAGGCTACTCACGAGTCACGGCATGGAAAAGTAAGATAATAAGATAGGAGTCCCTTTTCACCTTTTAGAGCTCTCCATCTCTGGAAATATTTTTCCATATTGACATTAGTTTTTTTTTCACGTTGTTCCTTGTCCCATATTCTTGCCAACGAATGAGGAATCCTGGATTTTTTCCTTCACAAACTTCATGAAGAAGTGCTTCACGTCAGCGTCCGCCATTATTCACTGTCAGATCGCTGCTGTGCTGAATACGCTGCAGACAGTTGAGGTCTGAGGATTACATATTAAAAGTAACCCTTTTAATATACGATATTTGTTTAAACATTGTAGAATGTGGAAATGTTATGTAATACAGTAATTTAAGAACTGGACTAGCATAATACCTGGATTAACCCTACAGTACATGAGTGACAATGCTAACAGCCAATGAAAATCTATGATTCATCTTCATCATATTATCATTCTTCATATTTTCATTTAGTTAAACTAGTCTGGCATTACTAGCGAATAGCATTAGTTGCTGAAGGCATTGCGCTGACAGGAGCTTGGTGTCGTGCCCAAACGTGATTGTCCGATTAAAAAGTGATACCCGTATGAAAAGGTGCATTTAGTGGTTATATTCCCACATGTTAAACTGGCAAAAATACATTTATTAATTATAATCCAGGGCACAGAGCAGGAAAAATACTATAAATTAAGGATAATGCGGTTATATTCCCACATTTTAAACTGGCAAATATAAATGTTTTAATTATAATCCAGGGCACAGAGCAGGAAAAATACTATAATTTAAGGATAATTAAAAATGTTATTAATTGTATATCTAGGTCTATATAAACCATTATGTTAATAAGGCTACAGTCCATTGTCCAAATACAAGTATATTTGACATTGCAATCATATAGCTTACACATCAGAAATGACTGCAAACTGCACATTTGGCCAGAATTGAGATTGTTTACAAGAAATGTTAATGTTTTACAAAGACATAAATTACCTTTGCTATTACCACTATATAAAGGTAGGCCTACCCTTGCAAGTTTTTACTGTTTAATCCAGATAAAAACAGTTTCAGACACGGACGGCATCCACCTTTTATCGGACAACCACTTTTGGGCACGACATTGGCTACTACACTAGCAGGCTACACTGTGCCCTGTGTGATGCATGCAGTGGCAGTCAACGAAGTTGCCCGTAGATACACTTTTTATCTGTGGATGAATGATGTTGTTTTTGACCAAAGTAATTTAGAATGAACAATTGGGGGATTATAATTAGTCATTAAAACATAATAGCATATGTTTTTTACAAAACCTTTTAGCAAGGCTAAAACAAAAAAAATGCATTCTTTTTCAGCATTTGATTTTTGGGTGTGCCAGCTGCCTCTTTGGGTGGAACAGGCACACCCTGGCTCACCCGTGGCCATACGCCAAGGGGGAGGGGGGGTTGGGTGGTGACATGGGAAGGGCAGAGTGGCGAAGGTGTGAATACCTCTAATTAGCACTTCAGTAGCAGTGGACCCACATTGCTACAACTTAGCTCACTCAGCATTGGATGAAACTACAGACTTATAAAAGGAAAATTTCTGGTGATTGGATGGTATCTGTCGGTATTGGCTACCCATAGTGCACTTCCTGTTGCCATACTTATCAGTGTGAACACACAAATGCACTCCAAATAGCAAGTGTAAATACAGAAGAGCCCAGATTGAGACACAGCGGTAGTGCTAATGAAGAAGAGGCTGAGTCTAGAGCCACGGAGCCATGTGATTAGTTGACAGGATCATGTGATCTCTCATGATAGTTTGCCTCCAGCACTTTAATACGTCTTAATGGAACACTTTTACCCCTTCACACTTCATTAGAAGTGAAATAGCTACAGTATTTAGACCGGTATTGAAAAACATTTCTAGAGGAAAGTTGGCCATCTCTCTTATTTTCATAATTTGTTGTTTTGTAGCAAATAACCTGGTGGCCATCAACGGTAATGCACTTCTTTGCTTGGCTTGCTGCTTTGTGTCTGTGTAATTGCACAAGTGAAGTACTTTGTATCTGGACACATCTGAGCACACTCAGGAAATACTGTTTTGAACGGGGGACAATTGTACACTTGTTGAAATGTTGTAGCAACTGTAGTGATTTTAGCATTTGACAGAGGAGTGTGTCAGTTACTACAAGACAGAGAGAGAGAGAGAGAGAGAGAGAGAGAGCAAAATTGGAGGTGCAGGAATGAAAGAGTGCTGGTTTTATTTGTCTGTCCGTCCTTCTCTCACATACACACAGAAGTGGTTTTCAAAGCGTAATCAGCATCCATCAGAGGCCATGGCTGCCTCTCCTGCAGACAAAAGGTTAAACGCTTTACTAAATCATTCTCTTGCTTTTTGTCCTCTCTGCCCCCTCTCCTCTCTCCCTTTATCTCTTCCTTTCACCTCCTCCTCCTCATTACACCCCCCCCACCCCCCCCCCCACCCCACCCCCTTCCTCCAAGCTGGTGGGCGGTGAGTTTGACCTGGAGATGAACTTCATCATCCAGGAGGCGGAGAGCATCGGCTGCATGGTGGAGCTGCTGTCCCACTGCCAGGTGACGTGCCAGGCAGAGATCTGGAGCATGTTCACCGCCATCCTGCGCAAGAGCGTGCGCAACCTGCAGACCAGCACGGAGGTGGGCCTCATCCAGCAGGTGCTGCTGAAGATGAGCTCCGTGGACGACATGATCGCAGGTGAGGCCGCGCAGGGTCTGCTGCTGCTGCTGATGTGTGTCCTGGAGCAGCATGTTGTGTTCAGTGCCAGACCCTGACCGTAATCACACCAAACCATACCTGAATTTAAAGGTGTATATACAATATTTTATATATCAGCAAACCACTACTAATACATAATACGTTAATGGCCCAATCAAAAACAGCTAGCGAATAGCAAAGTGCTACAAAGTGCCAAGGCTACAGCGAAGTGAGTGAGCACGAACAAAAGTAAACTATTTTTATTTGCTTTACTTTACTTTGCTTCGTTTCGTTTTTGTTCAGCTTTGCTGTTTGCATTACGTTAGTACTTAGCATAAACATTGAAACAATTGTCAGATGTTGGCTTAGAGAGATACATGTATCTGATAGATGTAGGCTTACATTCTACAGATTATTGACAGCCAGGTTATGAGCGTATCTGCATCCTCCAATACTGTGTCTGTGTGTGTGTATGTATGTTTGAGAGAGAGAAATGTACTTCCGGACCACCACACTGTTACGCTCTATTGTGCATGAAGCATTCATTTTGGCATTAAATGCAGGTGCTCTAGTGTAACAAGATCATATATAGTTCCTTTTAAACTTTAGGTACACTACCCTCAGGGTCTTAAAATCCTTTTTGTTTGAGAGGCACGTCTGACCATGATTAGTGGCTGGCAATCTTCTAGAACTCTCTGTCATCAGTGCACACAGGCTCACACTGTGTTCTACACCTCCCTCTACTGATGGTGGCAGTTATGATTCAAACTTTCAAACCGGGGTGGAAATATGGGGTGTGATGGGAAAAGTGGGAGTTTGGTGCAAAAACCTGGAAGGAGGGAGTGATAACCTATTCCGTGTATGAAAACTGCAGAGGAAAGTGCAGGTCTGCAATGCTGTGAAATGTCTCCACCTCTTATAAGCAGGTGTAATCCAGTTGTCGCATTTGCTTGCATAGGGAAAACAATAGCAGAAGTTATCCGAGCATGACGAAGTCACAGGTCAAGGAGACATGCTGAGAGGATTTGCTCGCTTGTGTCCTCTTGAAAGAAACTTTTTCCTTTGTTCACCATTTAATGTCTTGCATGTTCCTTTTGAGTAACTGCTACAACATTAATCTTATTTGTCAAAGTTCCCTAAACAGAATTTTTATGAGTGGGGGTAGAATTACCTTGGCCTCTCCAGACCATCTTGTTCTTGCGAGCTTCAGTTAGACTTCGCTGTGAGAATCAGTCTGGAGAGGCTTGAAATCATGGCGACTGAGACTGAGTAAAACCTTACCAATCAGCGTCCTACTGATAGCTACAGGCGTGATTTAAGTGTGAGAACAACGGAAGCTGTCAACTTGAAAACTAGGGATGCACGATTGCATTTTTCCTGGCCGATTCCGATAAAAAAAAATGTTGTCAAGCCTTACCTGCCGGTTCCTATTTTTGCCGATTACGATTTTCGTAGTGTTTTAAATACTTAATTTACAGCTTTATTATTTAGATGCAGATATATTAAATTCTCACGTTTTATGGTCCCTTAGGCACCAGCGCTCGCCATTCATCATAGTAATTTGTTGACGGTCCCTTAACCGTCAACGCTCGTTTGTCATGTTTGACAAGACAGTGTGTAAAGGAGTCAACCAGGGAAGCAGCAAGGCATGGAGAGATATAGTTTAACTGCCCAAACACGGGTCACTTTTAATCATCGAGCCACGTCTGTCGCTACACACCATGCGTCGCCAATTGCAAGTCATCAAAACAAAAGAAGTATGAATTCTGAGGTGCCCCTACAACAGATTGATAAGCCACCTATGGTAACATACTCTTTCCAATTAGATGGACAATAGGCTACTATGGAAGTCGATTTTCTCCAACATAAAAATATATTTACGCTCAGTGTGAATGTTTGTAATAATATAACATAATATACTGAGTAGCTTACCTACGTATTGACCTCTTCCTTGGACACAAATGTACATTTCCACACCATGCAGACATGTGTAGGTAGGCTACCATGACAACTAGCTACAGTGAACATGGACGTCTTTGCAGGGCATGCATGCGATGGTGCCGCAACTGCAAATACCACAGGTCTGTGATCCGTAACATAACCGGCTATATTAACACAGACCGGACGATTGCCGATCATTGCCCGTCATGGTGAAAAGCTGCCAATTCCGAACACCAGCCAATTGATCGGTACATAACAGCTAGATCTGTTCATGTACCCTTGCGCTGGGTTCGAACTTCGAGTGCCTTGCTTTCAAACTCCCTGCCTGGCTCCCAACATGTGATTAATTTATATAACTATACTACCCTGCTAATGTTAATAACCTTCCCCATATCTGGTTGATTTATATAACTATATTCCCCTGCTAATGTTAATGACCCCCTCCTATCTAATTGATTTATTTAACTAGATTCTCCTACTAATGTTACTGTCAACGTCAAATGAAAAGGCACGGTTTAGCGTTTTCTGTAGACTGGCCAAGTCACTTTGTTTATGTTGCACTCACTATGGTACATGCATCTGCCTCTGTGTGTCATCGTATTGTAAATTGAAAGTCCATGAATGAAAAGTATGAAAACAGACAAAGGTACACACTGTAACCAATCTTTGTGCAATTTCAAACTAACGCAGCTGCAGACACAAGCTGACTTTGTCAAGTTCAATATGGCTCTTCATACAAATACTTTAGGCTGCGGTGCTAGACGCCTTTTATAATCACTTGCTAACAAAAGAGTCACAGGTGAGAAAGAAGTGAACTGTCAACACAAGTACTTCACACATGCCAGGGGTGCTGCAGGAGTAATGGCTGCAGTGGATTGCACTGTGTAGCTTGTCAGTGTGGCAAGCGTAGATGGGGTTGTGTTAATATTGTGAGGCTGAGGGTGACCTTCCCATCTTTTACACGTTTCCTCAACGTTCCATTTCCTAACTTGTTTGGCTTATGACGGTATAACATTACAACCTCAGCTGTCCTCCCACAGTTCAAACATGTCCCTAAAACCTTCTGAGTGACCTACATGAATTGATTGCTCAAGAAAGAAACTGATCCCAGGGGTTTAAAACTGGGACATTATACAGTTCCTTGTCTGCTTACTGCAAGTCCCTGGATGTGAGAGCCTATCTGAGTAAGCTTCAGATCGCTGGGCTAATGAAATACAATGGAAAGGCCATTTTCCTATTTAGCAGGCCTGAGGTGTGAATAGCATTTGTAAAAGGACCCATTCCATGAAAACCAAGTATTTCTAGTTGTTTTTGGAATTAGCAATGTCGATGGGACACGGAGAAGTAGTAAGCCTTTCAAAGTGGACTGTTAGCTTCCTGGTCTGTATTGGCAAAAACAATTGAGATGGGTGGGTAAAGAGGCAAATGCAACAAATGTGTTACTGCACACAGTTAGTTTGGCAAAATATGCAAGGCAAGGAACTGATGTTGATCACCAGTACACAAACCGTAAGTAAAAGTTTATTGTTCAACATTTGCAGATGACCAAATCTGTAAATCTAGTTTTTGATACAGTAACTGCAGCCCACCATAGCATAAACAACTAGTCTGCAGGACAGGCATATTATAAAGGGTGATGTGCACATCAATAACTACATTAGATTAATATAGGCTATTGTTCAGAAACAGTAAACGGATTAGAAATAGGCTGCTTAAATAATGTTGTTGATTTACTTAACCTAAACATTGTTCATTGATAAAGACGCACTCGAGTGTCATACCGAAATTTTTATTTATTTTTATTTTTTTGACGTTTCTTGTTTAACCGAATAGCCATTCACTTTGTGTTGTTGCTAGCACCTATCTGTTATAGCCCTGTAGCGGCAAGAACGGCTGCGATTTCGTGCTATGTAACCCTTCATTCATTAATGAAAATGTGCTTATGGGTACATGGCTGTTTAGTGGGCAAGGATGGCTGCGATGTTGTGCTATGATATCATTTAACCTTCATTCATGAAGTAATGTGCTTAGTAGATACATGGCTGGCTATCAAAACGTAACACCGTTCCTATACAAGGATGTGTGACCAAGCTGCTGCTGTGTTGTTGACACGAACAACAATTAACTACATTCTGCCGCCTGAATCCTTTACTGTAGTCTGGACGGCGAGACGGAATTCATGGGCAATGTTAACACCTTGAAAACACTGCTGAAATGAAACCTTATGTGGTCCAAAACCCATACAACTATGTTCAAACCCCGTTTGAGTAGTCTGCACCGGTACTAGCAGTAAAACAGTTGTAGCTTCACGTCAATGCAGCTACGTGGAAGTCGGGGAGGGGTGGGCAGTGACTTGTTAAATTGTTAAAGCAACAGTCATTGAAATCAGACAGTTATCTATAGAGTTGTTGTATGATGCGTTATTACACATAAACTTTGTGGTATTTTCACCTAAGCTTGTCAACTACATTGCATTGAGAAGTCAAGGAACTGTGTCAACAAGTGAAAAGTAGCATGAAATGACATGTATGTGGATTATGTAAGATAATGCATGGTATAACACGCAGTAAACATGTATGTGGATTGTGTAAGATAATGCATAGTAAAACACAAATGGCCGGTTTCACAGACATGGATTAAGGCTAGTCCAAGACTAAAACAAAAATTCAATGAAGATCTCCATTGGAAAAGGATTTTAGTCTAGGACTAGGCTTAATCCATGTCTGTGAAACCCGCCAATAGTCAGTCAAGCTTGTTAACAATATAATTGTTATCCAGCCAAGAGGGATAGATAAATTGATCTGCTTGGTCTCAACAAGAACAAGAACTAGTACAGTACAAGTAGCAAGATATTGCATTGCAGTTTACAGTACACGCTATTCTACCTAGTCTGTGTAATGTCAGTGCTCATATACAGAAGAATGACAAAATAGAGTGGCTGTATAAATTGAGAGGCTCAGAGCATTTGGCTGGACTCCAGTTACATTTGAAGAGCATCAGACAGACCCATAACAATACTCGCATTGTCTACTTTTGATGACTTCACCATTTTCTTAAATCAGTCCTGTATACCGCACAGCGCTGCAAATGCTGATTCATCAATATGCATGCACACACGCACATAATGTACTGTACGTTCACACACCGACAAGCCATATACAAGATAATAAAATGAAGCTTTAATCGCTTTGGAATATTGCATTGTTGTATGAGTCATTACGGGTTAAGACTGAAAAGGCTTTTAAATATTAGTGCTACGCCAGCAAAAATAGCAATAAAATACACCAACATTCACTTACTATTACAGCACAAATATTAATTTTTTCATCTCTTCTTCCATTCAGTTAATTTCAAAGTGAATTTAGAGGGGTTCAGATTCTTATGAAATCTTCCTGTTTCTCTGTCTTTGTGTGCAGACCTGCTGGTGGACATGCTGGGAGTTATGGCCAGTTACAGTATCACAGTAAAGGAGCTGAAGCTTCTATTCAGCATGCTGAGAGGAGACAACGGTATCTGGGTGAGTGCCATGTCGTGCTAGCCCCCAAACTGGGGGTCGGGACCACTCGGAGGGTCACGCAATGCTTTTTCAGGGCCACCAGAGGTTTAAAGGGTTATTCTGACCAAAATCAAACTGCACCTCTTTTTCGGATATATATTTCGACCAACAAATTGTTGAGAATATGGCTTCAAGGATATGGTTATACTGTACAGTTGTTTAGATTAGGTAATTTGTAATTACGGGAGTTAACATATCTGGCTCATTTAGAGCAGTTGAAAACCAACACTATTGATGCTTCATTGTCGATACTAGCTTGCGAACCGACATTCAGAAAGTTGTTGAGTCTGTCAAAACATGTCAAAAGACAACCCACATAATGTCCACAGTGCTGGCGTTACGGCCATATTTACAGGTTTTTCCCTTCTAAATTGTGCAGTGTGAACACGAACAACGTGTATATTGATTCAGCCCCTGATCCGGAACAAAACAAACAAATCATAGGTGTGAAACCGCCCTAGATACAGAAATGGATTGCAGAAGTGAAGCATGCAGTTAGAGCACTATGGTTGAAACATATATGAAAATTAGGTCTATTACATTATTATACATTTCATACAATGTCTGACATTATTCCAGATATGTGTGTGTGTTCTGCCTCTCTTGAAACCCATAAAGCTATCATTAATGGAGAAGATGTTTGACAACGCTGTGTTCTTCTTTTAATGACAGATGTGTTAGAAAATACTCTTAGACAACACCTTACTTGTGAAGGAGATGCCATGATGGAATACACTGCACACACAAGCACTGCCCAGGGCTTGTAACCACACCTTGAATATCTCAGTGGCCATGAGCAGGCTGCCTTTAAGAGCATGGTCTGATCTGATACTCGCATTCATGCTTTAGCAGTCTGTGATGGAGTGCTTTATATTCACTTTGGTTCTCTTGACTGGATGAGAAATAACACAAACTCCTGCAGCTGCAGTTCGGAGAAATGGGATCAAATATAGTTTGATGCAGTAATGCATTTGCTGCTATAATGTGTTTTTCATATATTTTAACTACGTCATAGTTTTTTATTTGCAGTATTGTGCACTGAAAGAGTACCTTCTACATTACAGACTGCAATTGCAAGCTTGACTTTCTGACTCGACTCCCACATGTCAGCAACCATGCTAATTCCCCAAAGTGCATAAATACGTTTATAATGATGTTGTCATTGCAAACGATGGTCACTTCAGGTGAGGTGTTGATGCCTCCCTACTAGATGGCGTGCTGACCATGACAATATTGTATGGTGTCGTCCCTTATGAGCCAGTGTCTGAACCTCTCCTACATGTTCTGAAGCACTAGGGAATGCTAGTGGCTATGTGTTATACGGGTGCATGTTGCTAGGTCAGTACACCATCCTCCATCTCTCTCCTCTTTTCCTCTTTTCTCCTCTTTTCTCCCCCATTTTCCCCTTCTCTCCTTCCAGGACATCAGTTTACGGTGGCCATGCATCAATGGTCCACAACAAGATCACTTCCTGTCTCCCCTTCCCTATTCCCCCCCCAATCCCATCTGCTCTGGCTCTGTTTTCTGTCTCTTCCCATTTCTCCTTGGCACCACAAGCCCTCTCAAGAGACAGGTCGATTAACGGTTGCCATGGCATTGATCAGCTGTTGTCGGGGGTGGGTGGAGGTGATTGAAGACTTATTGACCCAGTAGGGTTGGGCCATAGCCGTGTAATGTCAGGCTGTGTCTACATGTTCTGTCCACCGTGGGCTGTGATATGCACCAAACTGTCACCGTACATACTATATGCTAGGGATGGCACAATCCAGTTTTTTGAGTCCCGATACAGATACCGGCACTTTGGGTATCGGCCGATACAGAGTACCGATCCGATTCCAATGTTAAATGAAGTTTTAAGTTAAGTTGCAAAGTGTCAATATCTATTTTAGGACTTGGATGCATTTTATAAACCTGCTGCTGATAGTGTGGCCTGGGTAGGTTAGACATGGCTAATGCTTGACAGTACCTACGTGTGTAAATTAATGTAATTGGATCAGCCCCATGGATCGGTCCAATTGTCACCGATACCATTCCAGCTATTTAAATCAGTATCTGACCGATTTCCGATATCAGTATTGTATCGGTGCCATCCCTACTATATACTATATACAGCATACTAGTATACAGTATATAACCCCTGTTCTCCTCTTGTTAACCATTCCTTCCTTTATTCCCTCTCCACTTACTTCTTATCCTTTACCTCTTTTTTTTATTTTTGCTCCTCTCATCTCCGCTCCCCTCCCCTCCTCTCTCCTCCCCATCTCTCCTCTCCCCTCCTCTCTCCTCTCCTCCTCTCCCCTCCTCCCCTCTCCTCTCCCCTCCTCTCCCCCCCTCTCCTCTCCTCTCCTCTACTCCAGCCCAGACATGCTATCAAACTGTTGTCAGTGTTGAACCAGATGCCCCAGAGACACGGTCCTGACACCTTCTTCAACTTCCCAGGAAGAAGTGCAGCAGTGAGACGCACGCACGCACACACACACACACACACACACACACCTTATGCATATAATCACGGTCTAATAAGTCATTCTACACACTGAATAAACAGTTTGCTTTTAATTGTCTGACAAGCCTAATTGGGCCTCCTGCTGCATGACAACAGTGATTGATATTGTCAAAAGGAATTAATGACTTGCTGACTGCCACATTGCTTATTGCAAAGATTAGTGCACTGTGACATATTGTTAATCTTCCAGGCTATAGCGTTGCCGCCAATCGCTAAATGGCCTTACCAGAATGGATTCACCTTAATCACCTGGTTCAGACAAGACCCTCTCAACAACATCAATGTAGACAAAGACAAACCCTACCTGTATTGGTAAGCAGAATTCTACACGCATCAGCATTTCTTTTGTTTCTTCTCAACATTGTTAAATAGCCAATAATAATAATATGAATTACATGCAATCGCACTTTTACTTCCAATGGTTGTGTGTAGGTATGGGACGATAAATGGCTCTACACTGACTTTTTTCCCAAGCGTTATGCAATTATTCACCTTTAGTATTTTGTTTTCATTGTATGTTAATCTCTATAGTATGATGTCTGAATGGTTTGGTTTTTGAAAAAGGCTTAGGCCTACATTATCAGGCTTGACCTATCATAAAATATCTGCTGAAGTAGATTTGCTCAGTTCTGACTTGACATTCTGTCACGTACGCTATTGTATAGCGGATATATATATTGTATTTTTTACACACTTTTCCCCCATTAAATTTTAAACTTCAACAGTAGGCTAGTGTCTCCATATTTAATGTGGAGGTATTCAAGGTAGAGAAGGCCAACCAACACAACTATGCTAGAATTTAGAAATTTGAGCAAACCTAATTTTCAGTGGAATATACTGTATCTTTAAAAATTAGGCTATAAAGATATATTCTTATAATTTCCTATTTAGATTAACGCACACAATGTAGCTTCACCTGAGTGTATGGTAAACCCAGGTTTTTACCATAATTGCACAAACATGCAGCACAATTTCAACGCTGGCTGGCGGCGTGATCGCAGTCACACATCCACCTCTAACCATACGAGCATGAATCGTCCGCCGGCTTTATTCCCACCAGTTTTGCTAGTGTCTTGCCTGTTAGCTTTAGCTAGCTGTGATGATGAGGGATAATATGGGAGTGTGTCTGTGTTCAGCTCCGAGACCCGATTCAAACTGATTCCCGATTCACACTTTTCTGCACGCGTAGTTGTTAAATGTCACTCACACAAAGTGTGCCTAAATATTTTTTCATGTTCGCAAAGATTTCTTGGGACATTGTGGGCAAGTGATATGGTCACACTATAGAGCCCTGTATGATATTATTGTTTAACACAATAAATATACTAACGATAATCGTATCATGGTGAATGTCCATTATCATGATAAACATGAATATCCTCACATAAGTATGAATAAGTTACTTGAAAAAAGCTGTGTAGCTCACTTGTACAGTCCAATTGTATTGATTTAGTAATTTATTTATTAGCCTGCATCTTTCCAGTCAATCACCACCATTGTGGAAGGCTTGGCTTGCCCATTGTGTCGGATTTGTTGAAATACTGGTTTACAAACATAAAGAATCACACAAAACAGAGTACATGTGTGTCATGATAATAACAATGTTGTTTCTTAACAAAATGTAATATAATGTGGTTCCAGTATGCTTTAGTGCCATATTAAGAGTTTAATGATAATATAATAAATAATCACGATAATATTATGTATTAATGTAATTATTTTGACCAGGGTAATCGTGAGATAAATGTTTCATATCGTCCCATGCCTAGTTGTGTGTTTAGTGGTGAGGAGTGGTGCTCTGATTTGACTTGGCTCTGCCCAGTCTGCTCAGCAGAAGAACTACAACTCTCTTTTTATAACGGATTAACCTTTTTTAATATAAACCACATGTTAATCTAGGTGAAGGATAATCCAACTGTTCCTTTTAGCACCTTTGTGAATAAGCATTATAGTCTGGCTAGTTAATAACGGGGACTTGTAGATAAACAGATAATGAATTGGAACATAACTGTAAATGTCAGGGCACTTCATTACTGAGCAGACCACAGGCGAACGCCTCAGCTGGCGTTGTAAACGCGGACCTCTCGGTCCCCACCGCCGGAGCTGTAAGTGTAAGACGTTAGCTGCCGCAAAGCTTCATTAGCTCTGACCTTTCCTTTAATTGAACCCTTCCACTGCTAGCGTCATCGCTGACGCCCCTCTGCTGACTCACAGCGATGTCGTTTCCCCGTTGGCCCATTTGCCGCGCCAAACTCCCAGCTCATCGCCCGAAAGGGAAAGCATTCCCAGTGAACGCGGCCCTCGACTTTCTCCCATTTACATCCCAACAGGGATTAGCTCTCGCCGGCGCGACGGTGAACATGCGATTCCTGTTTCCCTAGTAACCGGTTGTCATGGTGAGGTGTCTGAGCTAAAGAGAGAGAGGGAGTGGGGTAGTGGGGCTGCTACATGTCTCCTCTGGCCCAGGTCTTATCATCCCTTTGCAGCTTTCTCTGCTACTTCAGCCCCATGTCTGATAGCGGCCTCCCCAGCCAATTAGAGGCCTTGATAACATGCCACACACGCGTTGACATGCACCCAGAGTTCACTTCCAAAGGATTTATATTATATACTTGAACGTGTTGCGAGCTTGTGTGTGTGTGTGTGTGTGTGTGTGTGTGTGTCGAATACTCCTCCAGTTGTTTGTGTTCAAGGTGAAGAAGTGCTCTTCTGTTGGATGGAGTCTGGGCATTTTGTGCAGGTTATGTTTATAGGATGTCAGTGTTGGTTAAATAAACCAAAATAGCACTTTAATGATATGTTAGCAAGCCTCTCTTTGCCTGTGTACTGTATGTGGAAGGAATATTCAGATCCTACTGTACCTGATAGCTGACAGAGGAAGACTCATGGTGATGACGAGATGACATAGTTTATAGTTAATTGTTTTATATTTTATGCTTTATCTCCAAAATGAATGAATTGTTGGATTTAGAAAGAAATTTTGATGTTAGAAAACATGTTTTCGATGTAGGCGTCATGCGCCTAATTAAAGCATTGCTACTTTTTTATTGTTCTTTGTGAAATTTACATCCTCTTCTCCTCTTCTCCTCTCCTCTTCTCCTCTCCTCCCTCCCCATCCTTTCCTCTCCTCTCCTCCTCTTCCAGTTTTCGCACCAGTAAAGGAATCGGGTACTCTGCTCACTTTGTTGGGAACTGTCTGATCGTGACATCTTTGAAGTCAAAAGGAAAAGGCTTCCAGCACTGTGTGAAATACGATTTCCAACCCCGCAAGGTAACAGTTGGAGATACTGTAGCAAACACACACACACAAAACAATGCACGTATCAGGCTCTTCCCAAGGGTTTGATAGTGCAGTACTGCTTGATAGATGGCAGATTTGATCAAATATGCATTCTATCTCTCCCCCTCTATCTCTCTCACTCACTCTCTCCCCCCCCCCCCCCCTCTCTCTCTCTCGTCCTGCTCTCAGCAGGAGAGTGTTGATGAGTCTAGATAAGGAATGTAAATTAAGACCTGCACACACTGCCCCCCTTTAACTCTTTTCTGGAATTCTCATATGCAGGCATGCACATGCACGCGCGCGCACACACACACACGCATTCAAACACTCACACATTGACAGGCATGCCAACACACACGCACATTCAGACACTCACACATTGACAGGCATGCACACACACACACACTCACACATTGACAGGCATGCACACACACACACGTTTTAATCTAGTTGACGGGATGTACAGTACAGTATGTGCAGGGACAGTTAATGTGTCTGCTGCCTTCTCCATCTGATCAGTTAATATAGTGTCAACACACTACCTTATCTGTTATGGCTGTCTTTTTGTCTGGGCGCTTCTATGTAGTGCAGGGGTGGGCAATCCTGGTCCTGGAGGGCCGGCGCCCTGCATGTTTTAGGTGTCTCCCTGCTCCAACACACCTGATTCAAATGAATGGGTCGTTGGAAGCCTGCTAACGAACCCACCGACCCTCCAGGACCAGCATTGCCCACCCCTGATGTAGTGTGTGTGTGTGTGTGTGTGTGTGTGTTAACAGCACCAGCTTCTGGCTTTAGTAGTAGTCTAGGACATGTTGGTCATAGACAGGCTAACATTTTGAATGGGATGGTGATGTTACTTGGATCCTACTGTGTGGATGCTAAGTGTCTCAAGATATTTCAACATCTCTCAATTTTATTTTATTATTATTATTATTATACATGTATTATTTTATAATAAATATTATGATTATTATAACATTTATTATGAATTGCTGTGAAATTAATCTAATTGATTAATTTGGGGAAATAGCATTGTATATGGTTCTAGACGCACGCAAGCATACACGCGCACACACACACACACACACACACACACAGGCATTTGTTTTAATGTGGGTGTTTTTCTATACTGTGTGTGTGTGTGTATGTGTGTAGCTTTGTCTACCCGTCTCTCCAGCTCTGCAGACACTAGCATATTCTTTGTCCTCTTTTCCGGTGCTTCTCCCCCATCACCCCACACTATTTACCCTCCTGGGAAATGGTGTGTCGCCACCAGGGAGAGGATACTAGCTAATCAGCACACACACGCACACACACGCACACACACGCGCACACAGACGCACATTCACACCCCGCTTAAATAGAATAACGCGAAGGAGAAAGAAATATGAGTATATAGAAATATATGAGATTATATTGTTTATTCCGCGTTAGCTAACCCGCTTGTACTGCGCTAATATGCTGGAGCATTCCCAACGCTGCGGGGCCATGCGTTTTATTCGAGCCGGACAATGAAAAGGTTTACAGTGCTCTATTGTGTAAAACACAGCGATGACCTTGAGAAATGTGCATGCATGTATTTCCTATTATGATTACCTTGATGGTGTGTAATAATGTTTTTTACATCCACCTTCAAAAACAGTCTCATTTAATGTACTCTGATATTTCATACACTTATATACATATCTCAAAAATACCATTGTATTCACTATATTGATAGATATAGCACAGTACAGCATTACAGTACATCTAATCCGAGTGGTGATTGAGTGCTTCATATGTTCTGTATAATGCAACAGTCTTTGCTTTCTGTTGTTAACTGTAGCTCTAAATGTGTTTCAGTGGTACATGATCAGCATCGTTCACATCTACAACCGCTGGAGGAACTCCGAGATCCGTTGCTATGTCAATGGGCAGCTGGTCTCCTACGGCGATATGGCCTGGCACGTCAACACCAACGACGTAAGAGTGCCTTCATCCCCGCACGATGCTGGCTGTCCTCTGCGTTGATTAGGCTGGGCAGCACTGCCCTTAGGCTGTGATCCAGGGCTGCCAACACTTACAGTTAGCCAGGTGTCAGTGAAGCCTTCGTTAGCTTGCCTGCCTGACACTGCTGCAGTTGTCGGGATGGCTTGAGTCTCTGCTAAGCTTCCGTGATTGGCCACCAAGCTGCAGTTCTGCCTTGTCATGCTTGGTACAGAGTACCGACCCAGTCCCCAGCTCTCGCTCCCTGTTGTGGTTATTATTCACGACCCTGAACTACTTATTAGATGACTTCCCAGGCGGTGACCAATTAGAACTCACAAACAGACAGGATAGCTCCGCCCATGTCTTCCTGGACAGCCATTTGACAAAATGGCTGTCAAATGGCTGTTTGACGAGATTTGTTTGCAGGCTGCGAGACCAGTGGAGCTGCATGTGTGCTAGACCGGCACTAAGGTTAAATAAACGTACACCAACGGATAATGGATTTGTTTTATATTATTCATAATATGCCTCATTCTTTTCTGCGTGTAGACAGATGGTGAGAGCAAAACAATTGCATGCGTTACTTGCGATGTCACAGCTAGTGATTTAGTGAGCTACAGTACACTTGGAGATGTCATTGTTATTTACAGTCAAGAGTGCAAAGCCTTTCTTTCTCCGCACATTTTTTGGTTTGTTCTTTGTGCTCGAACGTGAAGCAAACTAGCAGAGAGAAGATTTGATTAAAATGACTCCCAACTGTTGTTTTATGAGGTGGAAAGAAACCGTTTATTTCCCCCTTGTCTTGTTAGCATTGAATCTCGCTTAACCATCCTAGCACCATAAGGGTACACATAACAGGGCTAATTTCTTTTCCTTACATGCATCCTCTTCTCTGCAGAGCTATGACAAGTGTTTCCTGGGTTCATCTGAGACAGCAGACGCAAACAGGGTGTTCTGCGGTCAGCTCGGAGCGATATACGTCTTCAGCGAGGCTCTAAACCCGGCTCAGATCTTTGCCATTCACCAGCTGGGACCTGGCTACAAGGTAAGGCTTCACGCACGAGCACAAAGCCACAGGCTGTGCACATTTCAATGCCTCATTGTCATTCACGGTTTTCTGGGCAGAAAGTTGCAGGGGCATCAGGAATGCATTATTAATATTCCACGCTGACACTTGTGTTTTATCATCTTGTCAGTTAGAGCTAGATGAGTCTATAAATCGTTCTTGGCCTTTAATGCGCAGGTACAGGTTGTAAACTGTATTAGCTTGTTGTGGTCTAGTAGTTTGGACATCAATCCCTTACCTTAGCGCTGGAGTGCGTGTGTGCATGTTTTTATGAATGGAAATGCAGCTAGTTCATTTATGTATCCTATTTGTGCACTGGAGTCATAGATACTTTATCATGAGTTACTGTCTTAATTAGTAAATGAGTAAATGACATGTGATAGGTGCTACAGTAATTATGTTAGCTGACTCCTTTTGGCACGGATTATTTTTGGATGAACAAATGCCTTAGTTGAGATTTGCTGTCCCACTGGTTAAGAATTCAAATGAGCTCGGCATCCTCTGAGATTTGTGGTGTTTGATTGATTTGGTTTATGTCAGAAATCGGCCTCACTGCCAGTTTTGTATGGTTACAATTGACAGCTACTATGTTGCAATACCTTGCCAGCGTTCCAAAACGTTTCCTTTGGCAAGCGTGAACCCCTCAGGCCATTTACATCTTATTTATGAAGCCGTTTAAGACTGTCGAACACGGGGCTGTCTTTCTGAGCTAATGTGTTTGTTGTAACTGGGACTGTTATTTTGCAAATGATTAGAAACAAGTCAGGAACCGTCAAATTTAAAGTCATGTTACAAGGATCCAAAGCTGGAGTACTCAGGGTCAGGGGGTCCTGGGTTCGATCCCCCGCAGAACTACTACTGTATGGTGAAAAGCCTCCTTAGGACTTGCTGTAAGTCACTTCAGACAGAAGCATCAGCCTAACTGTAACTATAACTGACTGTAAGTGCAACACCACGCCACTGTGCCGTCCAACGGGAGTACACTGTTTACATATTTGAAGCTATTGCACTTCAATGTCCGTATAGCTGCTTTCCATTGCATCTATTCTCCCCTTGTTTTCTCTCTCTCTCTCTCTCTCTCTCACTCTCTCACTCACACACACACCCTCTCTCTCTCTACCGTGCACACACACATTACAGTGCGTCACAGTCCAGTTCACACAGGGCCCCTAATGATCTGGGGGGTTTGGTGGCGTGGCTCCGTGTGTGTTGATTACCCGTGGCGTACCAGTTCGCTGTTCCCCCGGCTGATCACAGGGACCGGGGGCCTGCTGTAGGAGTAGCAGGGTGTCCGGGTACCCAGAGGAGACCATTAGACGACTGGCTTGTCTCGGAGCTCCGGGCCTGTGAGCCAGTGGAGTGTCTGTAATGGCGGGGGTTTGGGCTGGGCGGTGGGGGGTGGATGGGGATGGGATGGGATGGGAGGAGGGGGGGGTCAGCTGATAGAGAACGCTGGCAGGCACACGGCTTCCTGTCTTATTGAGGAGACAGAACCGCCCCGCTCTCAGGATTCCACAGGGGCGCGCGTGTGTGTGTGTGTGCTCTTTTGGGTTGCTGCCCAATCTAGTAGCTCTCCCAATGTTTCATCCACGACTTTGAGAAATCATGGTGAAGGCAAGCACGCGTGTGTGTGTGTGTGTGTTTGTGTGTGTGTGAGCAAGAGAGGGACTTTAGCTACACGTAGCCTCTTAGCTCGAGCCAGCATAACTTGCTGCCTGGTAATGATGTCTGAGCAGCAGTCACACTGGTCTGGTAAACAATGCGTGTGTGTGTGTGTGTGTGCGTGTACATGTATGTTTCCCTGCATTTCCATTTTTCCCTAATAACAAGATGATGAAATAGTACCTCTTTACCTCGTTATTCTGTGTAGGTTGAGGTATAGTGTATTTTTACTGTGTGTGTGGGTGTGGGAGGGGCTATGTACTGCATGGCTACTTGCTAATGAGCATGCTGTTGGTGGAGTTGACCAGGACGGTCCAGATGTCCACTACACAGGCCGGTGTAATCAAAGTGTGTTGAGTGTTGTTGACGTGACTCTGACGCCTAGATGCCGACGACATGCGCCAGGCTGTTGGTGAATGTACTGTAGCGATAATGCACATGCGCTGTACACATTTGTACTGCTAGTGGATCACATTACCATGTGAGACCTACTTTATCACCCAGTTTCCAGCTCATTTTCCCCTTCTGCTTTGAACTGAACATCCCCTTTCAGTTTGTGTTTAAAAACGTAGTTGGCTTATCTGTCTATCTGTTTGGTTACAGTCCAGAATGGATTTCACACCTGGTGTGTATGTTTGTGCATGCGAATGGAGGTTAAACTTTGTTGTGATCTATCGGAGAGATTTCATAGATTCATATTTTGTGAGTTTGACCTACTTTAATTATGTTATGAATCTCAAATTAACTGTTCTGATATTTTAAAAGGCATAGTCCATTATATTATAAAATCTTTAAAATAATCTATATAATAAAATATTGAAACAACAGAAAAGCCATGGGAAACAATCACACCATTCTAAGGTTATGAGAAGGGTCATGGAAGGGCATTTTCATGGCAGTTGTTAAATGCTCAGACCTCCCCATTGATAGAATGCATCAATATGTTTATCTAATCCCTGCTCTGATTTGGAACAAGAATGGCATATCCCCTTTCCCTCCACTTATGCGCGTGCTGAGGTCTTCAGTCAGTGGCTTGTACGCTTGTCTAGAAGGGCTGCCTGGGCTGACTGCACTGAGCTGATTGGAGCTGATGGCTGGTGTGTTATCAGTGTAGGCAGCATCTGTCTCTAGCTCCCCAGCCTCGAGACTGGCTGGAGAGGTTGTTGGGCATGTCAGCACTCCTTATATGTATGGATGTGCGTGTGTGTGTGTGGTGCGCTTGTAATCCGTGAGTAGGCTTGAGCAGATTTAAAATGTTAATGTGATGTGTTTGTGTGTGTGTGTGCGCGAGCGACATACTGTGAGGACAAGGCAGAGTGGTCATGGAGGAGTTTGACAAGCTTTCCTTAATGCAACATCTTGCACCGTTTCACTGCATGTTTCACTGTTGGAACAGTATGTTAGCTTACACTACTACATGTGCTAATGTCCTGTCGTTTACCAGTGATTTACAGTAGCCTGTAGAATCCTGCCTGTATACTGCCTGTAACATTGTCACGAGTCGGCAAGATGCTTTCACGTATTCAGTCTCTACAGTATACAGTATCTAGGATGTTTGAAGGCAGTGGGGGAGAACGTTAATACCTGGGTCGTGCACACATGCCTACATTGGTGTTTGGAGTGGATATAATAGTTAATTTAAAAAATCTAAAATAATATTTATTTTAAAGACCTCATGGATGTATGTTTTGCCTAATACTTTTACATTAATGTGTAAACCCCTGCACTTTTAATAGCTCATGGCCTGTGTTTCAGTAAGATTTCCATTCACGTTCACCTTAATGCACATTCAAAACATTGACCTTTGAGCCCCTCCATGCATGTCTTTTATACTGAAATTTTTGAAGGCCTATATGATTCGCCAAGCGAACATCAGCCTTCCTATAGCATTACTATACGTGGAAATATTAGCTGTAAGGATGCTTTGAGTACCAACAGAGTAGCCCAGTCCTAGCCTACAAGCGCAGACGAACAATAACTTAATGCTGAACCACAAGTAGAACAACAAACGCGCACAGAGAAGAGATTTGTTACAGTTGTAACGTTACGCTGTAAAAGATGATTGACACATGAACCATCCATCCATCCATGTTCTCCCGCTTATCCGGAGTCGGGTCGCGGGGGCAGCAGCTTCAGCAAGGGGCCCCAAACGTCCCTTTCCCGAGCAACATCAGCAAGCTCTGACTGGGGGATCCCGAGATGTTCCCAGGCCAGTTTGGAGATATAATCTC